>VOMN01124656.1:0-10576 GCA_014899125.1 Orchestia grillus
GGGCATAGAGGCCCAAACAACTTCAAGATATTCAAGATATTTAAGACCATTTCGCCTGACCACACCTGTCCCTGTCCTCAAAACTTGACCTACTTCTGGAACCCTATCCACTTGAAAAATCTAACAAATTCATTTATTTACGGTGTTTATGATATGCTGCGTCTCTTTCAATCGCCGTATCCGAAATCCATTGCTCTGAGGACGGCAAGAGCATTCTGCAGAAAGCTCAGCACCCCCCGAAAATGGTCTTTTCCTAAGAGAAAATTCTCGACATATCTTAGTGTACATGATGCCGTTCTTTTGACAAGTTCCGTACTTTATTTTACAATTTTATTCGTTAACTGAATTTATATTCTGATGAAGTTTTAAGCATGTTGGCTTGGACGACAAAATGAAAAATGAATTATAAGCGAGTGATTACTTGCATCCCTCTACGGATTGAGGCGCGTTGGGAAAGACACCAACCGCCGAGCCAGTAATAGGAAAGCTCAGTTCATCGTCAAAATTATGACATTTTTTTGACACTTTCGACGAAAACTGTAAATTTAGCTCGCTGCAGGTTCTGCAGTCAGATCGAGGCTGAAATTGAAGCTGATGGCGTAACGGTTTTGTTAAATTTTTTAAAAGAAAAAAAGAAAAATAGTTTATTCCAAAGTTGGTCGTTGATTTCAAATAATTGGTCGTAAAACAGTTGATTTCCATTTCAACAAAATAAGCTTCCATTTTGACGAGATCGAATTCCGCTTTGATGAACCCAAATTTCGCTTTGGTGGAATAAGCCTTCGTTCTGGTGAGATTAAACTCAGCTTTGATGAATTCAACTTTTTTTTTGTTCTGCTAAAACCAACTTGAAAAATGTATAGAATTTCGAGTCCCTCGTACCTCACCAGCAGAAAAAGATACATTAGCTCAACTCTGCAGCAAAGACCTTTCAATTAAGAATAAGGGAGAAATACAACTTAGAGATATGCCTTTATTGGAAAAAGAAAAATTTATAACGCTAATACAAACCTATTCACTAAGATTCAAAGTCAATTGACCTCAACTATCTATACATTAACCAAGCGATAAATGATAAAAAATAAAACCAGCAATCGACTTTAGGAACTAATTATGTTGACATGAATATAGGATCAGATCTTAATCACAGTATAACTTTCTAAATTCATTGCAATCAGAAGTTTTCACTGTTAAAATTCAGCCACAGTGCGAAAATACCCTAGCTTTTAATCAAATAGACATTTCACTACAAAAGAAATATACCCACAAAGTAAGAAGCTTAACTCCAGTACACTGCAGAAGATACCTTCCCTTTACTAGCTTGTTGGTGCCAGTAACTTCAAGCTTCTTTTGTACCGGCGCCTGAGGAGCAGACGCGGAGCAACGGATGTCGTCAGGCTGGAGACGCAAGCGAGGCAGCAAGCAACATACGCGATGCCTACAATAATTTTTAGTAGGTGCACCCTTCGAGTCCTGGGCACTTATTTTTCCAAATTTGTTCACAATTTAATAAGTTTAACATACCAAGTAAAACCTAAGCTAAGACTGAGGTGCACATGTAGGACTCGAACGGTTAAATGAAGATGTCACAGGAACATCCAGATTCACCAATCCAAAGCTCATCGAGTTAATAACGAACGAGTCTGTATCCGACTAACACAAGAAAATAATCGTTCTTTCATACCGACGCATAACTAACATTTAACTAAAAATTGAAAGGATCTTCAATTGTATCAAGGAGTTCAAAAAAAGAATTTAAACAAATCATAAAATAAATACGAATTTGACGCTACTCAAACTTCCCATTTGTTGCAGTTGATTACTTTATACGATATGTGTCAAACGACTCAATAGCCAAAACCATAAATATCAATTAAAATTGCACTTCGAAAAGGTTAGTCTCATACAACGAACGAATAGTCAGCAATTCATCGATGAGGTAAGACAATATGCGAAGACCGTCGACCAAACTACGTAGAATATCAGCCAGAAACTTCAGTCACCCGGAGCTGCGCACGAAAGATACTTTAGCTTAGATACCTTAGAGACGTTTAAGCCTTTACGCCCGGGCCACACTAGGGTGCCGCCGCTTTGAGTGCATGGTGTGTCTTCGCAAATCCGCGGGCTGTTGAATGAGACCGTTATTCTCTGCCGTTTGAAAATGATAAGCATCAGACAAAACTGATCCAACAAATATCTGTCCACCAATCCCCCCGGGCGCCCTTACCTAGACAGTACTCAGGTTGAATTTAATCCAAGTATTTACAGCCTTGGTTTTCCAAATTCTTTAACAAAACTGAGAAGCTAGAAAATCTCCTTATTCCATAGCCACAATAAATTGCGATTGAGAGTACTGCACGGACTGGAAACTGGCAAAACGCATCTCGGCAAAACACGATCTTAGCTTGTGGGTATCATACTTAGAAGATCCTGACTTCGACCAAACATTCTTATTCTTCTTTATTTTAAAGCAACACAACGTCTACATAGAGTCATCATAACCTTGAAAACTTTAATAGGTATTTGTTGTGTATGTGAATAATTTATTTCACCGTCGATTGTTTTGGCCAACAACGTTGTTTCATCTAAACGATACGAGCATCGCAACATCGCAGCCCACTTTAGCCTCATGTTGAATGGCCGGTCTTCACGACTAAGGAACAACGAACGTCATTTCAGTAAACGGAATATTTTTTCTTTCACATTCAACATTACAGAGGCTCTGCGGCTCAATTCAGCCCCTCATTATCAATCTGAAAGTGAAGATCCTGTATTTACTTTCGTTCAATATTCTGATGAATTCTATCCAACTGGAGTCCTTGACACTGCAGTGAGATAGGCCTCCTCCTACCTCCATTTCGGAAAGTTAAAATTTAAAGTGAACTTAATAAAATCGGAAACTCGGGTATAGAATCAAATTATTGCAAATTAAGTAAAAATTCGCCGTTTTAGGTCTACAATGAATTTCCACAATTAATATAATCTGATTTAATATATATATATATATATATATATATATATATAAACTTGGTGGTTTACAATGCGTCGAGATTAAGTTCCATGCAAGTAAGTAATTTGATACCTCTTATTTTTCTCACACAAATATTATAAGATTGAAACCTAATGTGCGAGCCCATAGTCTTACGAACGTTAATGGAAGTGGCAGCACTGACATCAAATCACAATAATTAGTGAAGCATATGATGCCACATAGATTTACGGGGAGCGTAGCACGATTTCCGTCGAAAAAGTAAGGGTTTTCGTTTTTGTACTTGAATCGGTCCACGATGGATACTAAAGAATGTGTTTAAAAGCAGATGTACAGGTGTAAATGACGTTATCACGTTCACAAACTCTTATTCTTCCTCTCAAGCCAACACCGTGTGATTGCCGTACAAATAAGTTGTCAAAAAATTCCTCGAAACTCTCTCGACTGATGGATATTTCTTCACGTAAGGAATGATAGAAAAACCGCTCAACTGCATTTGCCGCAAGAGGCTACCTATTTAACACTTAAAATAAACTTTCAATTTGGGTTCGAATGTCAAATGGCTTCTGTGATCAACCATACGAAATAAAACGAATATTTAAACTTACGGTCGCGGCTCAGTGGCTTACAAAAAAATTCAACACATGACAATAAAAACGAAGAATTAACAATCAAAATAATATAAATAAAGTTGCTGATATTTTAAACAACGCTCAATTATCTTCCCTCGAGTTGCTTGTCGCGCGCGATGACACCGTCTTCGAACTTGATCATGAAGGTGGTGCCCTTGTGCCACAGCGCTGTCACCTTCGCAGGCTGCACGAGTCGAGCAAACGTATATTAGACCCAGTGGTCACCGCGCGGGTTGTACGATTCTACCACAGTACAGATTTAGTACATAAAATGCATTCGCTGATGCGAGATCTGCTCTCCCAGGTTGAAATTCAATTGAAAAGAGGTAACAAAATAAATTTACTCAACTCGTAAATACAAGCTACGGATTGGTGAGTAACAGAAGCAATACTCATTAATAGCATTAAAAATTGAAGGAATGGCAAAAAACTTTTTGTTATTATAATTTTCTTTATTATAATTGGCACTGTTTAGCTATCAATAAAACCAGTTCAAAAACCGACTCAATAATAATGCACGCCGGTCACCTAAAGTGCGGAAGACCAGACGGCTGAAAACAAACATCAACGACTCTTGAGATGAAGGGAGTGAGTTTTTGCTAATTTATTAATGCATAATAGTTAAGGCTCCTTATGATGTAGTGAATAAATTTTATTTGTTTCTAATGGGTTGAAACCAATATCCGAGCAAATCAATTTGAATAATAAAAAATAAATTGTCAAAAATGTGTGACAAAAAGCAAAAATTCGGTTATTTAAAATGTACACATACATATATTGTAGTTTTATCTTTGAGTTGTAACAATGAAGAATAAGTTTCTAATTTAAGTCTGTAAACATGACGCCATCTTACACCATGCGTCAAGGAGGGAACCACAACAGCAAGCTATGCCTGGACCCGCAGCACAGGCCTCTTGATCAAGGCTCTGAACTCAACGAGTTACAATTTACGGCTATCGGCTAGTGTTATAGGTGCTAGTGTACATTAAAGCATTTCAGTGGCGAATTGAAAAAGTTTCATAATATTAAAATCTTTGTTGCACTCACTATAGTTGAACTATTAGTACAGATCGCAGTTCATAATTCGAAAAGTCATATCCTGTACTTCATAAGAACAAAACATTTACGTGATAGAGCGTTGTTCATAATTGACATTAACATTTAGCACCTGTATTCTAGATTAGAACCTGCCAGTTATCAAAATCACAAGTGTAGAGAGAGAACTCACAAAGCCGGTGGCAGTGAGGACACTCTGTATGATGCCCGCGATGAAAGCAGAGCAGTTGATGGAGCTCTTGTCGCGAGGCACAGAGATGTAGGTGTTCACTAGCGGCGCCTTCTCCATGAGGTAGTACACGCGCTCGTCGTCTGTCGCTCGGTCTAACTTGTCCGCCTCCTTGCCGAACAAGCTCTGCACGACACCACAGTCACATGAGCATCTAGAGTGAGGCTCAGTTGCATTTTATTAGCATGTAATTTATTATTTATCTGGGCTAACAGATTGGTTGAGTACACTTTAGTACAGGAGCAAAGCGGAAAGCGGATATATGAAAATTAATTGAGTTCAAGGTTAAACTTATTGCCGGAAGATATTTTATTAGATGACAGAGGGAATCACAACAGCACAATCCCAGTGATAGCGTTCTTTTAGATGTACAGATTAATATTCCAGAAAGAAAAGATGAGCATACAAGAACAAAACTGGTATAGGTGGTAGTAGCAGAAGTAATAGTAGTGATACAAATTGCAGAGCTTCAGCAACTCAGATTATGTCTCATTGAAAGAGAAAGGACCATTTAGAATAGATGTATAAACTGCAGAAAATAAAGAATCTATACACAAAGAGTGTTCCCACACAGGATACCCTGCTCACAGAAACAACAATTTAAGAGTGAATAGGAAGAAAAGATAAAGAGAGATAGTAAAGCTATGAAAATGTAGGAAGTAAAGTGGGAAGAAAAGACAGATGTCACAAAGGCTTGCCTACAGCTGGGGAACCTATAGCGCCCCCTGTGGTCGCCAGTCTCCATAGCATCTGATAGACCACTCCAACTAACATAACGCTATTGCCTATCCTAAGCTTCCTTGAGAGGGAATAAAATTAGTAACCTTCACATATCGGGAGTAACTTAGGTATCATAAATTATTTCTAAAAAGTATATAACGATTAAAGATGCTACACATACTGGCTCATGATGTAGATAGTGGTAAAAGTAGTAGTAAAGACAGCAGTAGTTTAGTAACTCAAGACTATCTTGCACCATAAGAGAAGGGACAATTCTTCAATAAAGAAGGCATGGAAAACGAAAGAAGCCAGATGGGCATGAAAGATAGAAGTCCTGAAGGCCTAGCTATAGCTAAGGTAACCAAACAGTGTCCCCTAGAGACACTAGTCTTCATAGCATAGGATGGATAAAGCCTAATCTTATTACCTATGGCATCTCCTACACTCCGTTATGATGTAGATAGTATTTCTCTCAGCTGTCATGAAAAAAGCAGTAGACGGTGAGTTGGTAATAAGTTTTACTTCAAGTAAATAAATTATTCAAAAAGTTTACTGTAATATCAAGGCATCAGTACTATGAATTTTCTTTATCCACCAATCAACATTGTACAGAACACCAGCAGTCATATTTCCATAGCCTAACTTCAGTACCTAGGCAAAGACTCCAACAAATATTTCAATGTATAACTACAGAAAATTCTCTTCCAAGAAATTAATACTTGAATATATACACTTGCTTTGGAATGAAGCATTAATTTGAAGTTCATTCACTAAAAAGTACACAAAAAAAAAGTAATCAAAATAGTATAGATCCCAAGCCCTAATGATAAAATATAATATGAACAAGACATTTATATTACAACCAAATATTTCTATATCATCATTTTAACACAGAAACTGCATAGAGTTATATATACTAGTATTGTATCTTCTGCAAAGGCTTAATACTGTCAGTAATGCAAACAATATCATGCAAAACATTAACTTTAAACTTTGAAAGTTAGCATGAAAGATGTACTAACCTTCCATAGAGTGCCCTTCACAAAAAGGAGGATATTGAGGAGCTTGGTCTCACGCTTGCTGCTTCTCTCTCGCACAAAGAGCAGCTCCACCATCCTGCTGCCCACACGCTCCCCCAGCTCTGACAACCTGTAAGATCAACATTATAGCAGCACAGGTCTCAATGTTAATGTACTTCTCTAAAATTTACCTTCAAACAGAGTTGCAATAGTCAAAAGACATTTTTCAAGGAGTATCTATCCCAGATAATTAAACATTTGAAAAAAGAGAAATAATCTATTTTGATAATTCAATCCACCAAAGAAAGACACTAAAATCAAACTTGACTGGCTAGTACCCCAGAAATTTAAGAATCTTTGGTACCACAGTCATGAAGCTATCAATATGTTTACATGGCAAGAGCCAATTTAAGCACCAGAATAAATTGTATTCATAAATTCCCAAGGTAGTAAGTAGTTCAATAATCACAGATGAAAGCTATGCTAAAGTTTCTGTCCTTGTAAACTCCTTATTGGTTGCTAATTCGAGTTATAAAATTCATGGTAATAGTCTCAATGAAAGTACAAATATACATATGAAAACAAGTTGAACATTGGATAGGAGAACCAAGGTAGAAAACACAGCGGTAGGCTATCAGGTAGAAATAAAACAACATTTTACAATAACATATCAGCAACATTACTGAGATGCCTATCAAAAAAGACATAACTAATAACTATCATTTCTTTCAATGATATGAAATCAAGATAAGCAAATGGATATTATTAAATTCTATTACAAACTCTGCTTCTTCATTAGAAATTAATAAATTATGCTAAACAATACCAATATCATAAGGATCACATAAAACACGTGGATTGACCTTTATTGAAAAAAAATCCACTTAGAAGCTACCTAGAAATTATGTATACAGACCCACAAAATGATTTCATATGGCATTAGCAAGAAAAGAATCACACTGCTAATGCACTCACTTGTCGTGGAGCTCATTGACACTGGAGACCCTGTTGTGCGAGTACTGCACCATCTCCGAGAATAACAGAGCAAAGGCAGTGAGACTCACTTCATTCTTGCCTCGACTCAGTGATTTGTCTAGCAAGCTTGGTCTTTGCTGCTGTGACTGCTGCTGATGTTGTTTTCCAATACCCAAACTCATAATGATTGAGAGTAGTCAAAAGTTTATATGAATCTATGAAATTGGAATAAATTTAATAACACTAATACATACATAATAATTTATAAAAATAGAATTAGCTATAATCAGTTACTAAGGCCTAAAATTTGACACCTAGCTGATTTGTTGTAAACTGCAATAGAAGTCTGCATTGTTTACTTTGAATTTAACTAATTACATACCATCTTTTTAAGCCAACCGATAGCATTTACAAATTTTTGAATGCTGTTGCCTTTGTGGCTTAATGTGATGCACTAGATTAGATTACACTATTAGTTTAAAGCTCCATAACTGCATGGAATGAAATCTTTTAAGAGAGTGAAAAGGAGGGACCATTTAGTATAGACTTTAGAAAATATGAAACCTAAGCACAGATGTACACAGGATTCCTTGCTCACAGAAACAGCAAGTCAAGAAAGAAGAAAACTAGGTAAAGAATAATCAAAAGAGTACATATAAATGGGAAGAAGTAACGTAGGATTGAAATACAGAAATCTCAAAGGCCTAGCTAAAGCTGAAGTAACCTAACAAGTGTCCCACAAGAGATGCCAGCCCTTGTAGCAAAAGATAGGCAAACCTAACCAACATAACCATATTGCGTATGACTTATTATATGCTTTTAGAATGGCCTGTAACAGTAACAGACTAACTCAGGCAGGGTGTAATTTTAGCCCTAATAATGGTTCCTTAGAATAAGGATTTCTGAAAAAATGAGTCCATAAATCTGCAGAATTTTCTGTTATTGAAACTTTCCTTGAAGTGTGCTCTACTGTCACATTATTAAGGCTTCCTCTAAAAACCTTTGGAAGGTAGGATGACAAAAAAATGTTAATAAAGTCCTTCAAGGTGGAAAATAAAAGAAAATTAAATAACATTTAAAAAAATTGTTATTTCTAAATAAACTTGATGGAAATTTTCTCTTTCATCTAGATAGTGCAAACACAAAACCTGCATCTATCACAGCACACACCTAATTCGTGGGTCACCATCTCAATCAAGCTATGGACTAAGGAGTCCTAAATACAAGGTCCAGCCTTTTGAAAAATGAGCCCAAGGTCAACATTCTGCTGCTAATTTCTAAAATTACACCCTGGCTGCCGTTTATGATACACAAACAAGACAAAAAAGTTTAGGGATTACTTTACAAAATCTAAGGTGAAAAGGTAAAGTATTTTCTTGTAATTTCAATGCCTCCTCAGTCATGTAAACTAGAAACTGATCAATTGAAAACCATACCTATTTACTATTTTGAAGAATCAACTGCCTTATAATCTTTTGCATCATATTAATTTCATATAAATAAGCTTTTCTAGATCAGTAATTTGAAAGAAAAAATATTTATTCATGTGTAAGGACAGTAAAATTATTCAATATTCATATCCGGCCTAGTACTCTAAAGCAAAGCCAGATAAAAATATTGGATAAAAAAGTTCTATCCTTTGACATTCAAATGAAGACTTTTATGAATAGGATGGTCTGTACAGTGAACAGCAGGTAGGCCACACTAATGTAAAAACTAACTTAAGGTTTACAGACTGCATATAGAGTGCATCAAAAGACACATCTTATACAAATGCTTCCCAACATTAGGAAAATTTCTGAAAGGAAAAAAAAACTTTCAATTGTACAATGTACATGTACTAACCTTTTTTTCACAGATTAGTTATACTGAAAGCCTGAACACAATTTTCATTTTTCAGGGTATTAGCAGCCTGCTTTAAAAGACCCAACAATGCACCTGTCTAACAATATTGAACTGCAATAACCTCCTCAGCTTCAAGTGAAAAGAGCCAGGTTTTCCCACAGCGGGATTTACAAAGATTCCCTAAGTCTACACCTGGTAAAGGAAGCATTACCCTCACCGATGTTCCTCAGTCCCCACTAGCCCCGAAAACGCACCCTCAACATTTCAGCAATTGGAACGTACTGTAAAATAGCAATTTTCCGGATTGCCGTTCCTGTAACGTCGATAGGGATGACCCTATAAAGCATGTGGAATCTAAGAAAATCACCCAAATAACGGGTAATTTTTGTCATGATCTAAACCATTACTTTTTGCAGGTAGAAACCTAAAATTAGTCTTCAATGAAAGCTTATTCAGTATTCTGTGTACACAATATTTATTTTTTTGCTTTTAAACCGGAAAAAGAGAAAAACAATATTGGTAAATATCTCACGATTACGGATAAAAGTGAGGCAGGTAAACTTTTGTTACTCTGTGAATGTTTAGTTTATGAACGCCTCGATCCTAAATATTTTTAACGTCTCTCTCCCTAGGTAATGAATTCATGCAAGTGTACGAAAAATTGTAATTTTTCTACCGTAGTGCAAATAGTTCAGCTAATTAAAACGCAACTGTAATTAATTTTGACATTCACTCTCACATCAGGTCGTTCATGCATCAGCCACTACCGTGAATTTTAATATTATGAATTAATACCCGCCTATAAATGTGTATACATATACTTGAACGCGTATCAACCGTATACCCAATGTCTACAACGTAAACCGTGATCTCATCCAAATTTCTTGCACACCTGACCCTTATAACTTAGAACCTGAAATAGGTCTGAAAACTGTTTTTAACGTCATTACCCTAATATGTTAGCGTTGTTGTACAAAACACATTAGGCCAACTCATGAACCGCTGCTTCAAGAACGTTTTACTTCTCGTGTGTACACCTCTCACTTAAACTACATAGCTTACACTGCAAGAATGTGAAACACTAGTGGCAATTTAAGTAACTAATTGTCAA
>VOMN01124670.1:0-15960 GCA_014899125.1 Orchestia grillus
AGCGTCTTGGTGCAACACACCCAACAGCGTCTTGGTGCAACACACCCCTCAGCGTCTTGGTTCAACACACCACTCAGCGTCTTGGTGCAACACACCCCTCAGCGTCTTGGTGCAACACACTATTCAGCGTCTTGATGCAACACACTATTCAGCGTCTTGGTGCAACACATCATTCAGCGTCTTGGTGCAACACACCACCCAGCGTCATGGTGCAACGGGTACACACACACATACAACCGTTATGATAGAAACAACAAGTATACAGACTAGCAAAAAATCAATCTACCAGAGTCTAATCACTGCATTACTTTATTAGTTCCTCAGATGTGCTTATTAAACATAAACAACATGTTTTCAGCATTTATGACGAACAACAATCACTCATTTGTTACTTAGCTTTACGATACGTAAAGTAATATGATTGTATATATACACATATACGATATGCTATGTATGCATACATATATGCATATCACGGTGTTAGGAATAAATTTCACAGTAATTCTAATCATGATTTTTTCAGAATAGGGTAGATATTCCATAATTCACATCCCGTGTCACTAAGAAAGCATGGCTACCGCCCATGCATAGCGAGACTGCAGCGCCAATGGGTGACCTAGAACCCCCTTGAATACTAAGGGAGACTAGCCTGTAGCCATGATACCCGGCCCTGCCATAAGTGTAATGAAATAACGGGCGCTGTCTAGTGCTCCTGAATGCTGTGAAAATATTCAGGCATGGCCTAGAGAATTACAATGGAAGACCATGAGGCTGTGGCAGCTAGGAGGCAACACCGTACAGGGTAACGCGTCGGAAACCTATGCTGGAGGACCCGGGAATGAGGGTGCGGAAATTGGACGTTTACTTCGTCCACCAATCAAACTGAGCTCTATGACTTTCGCTACTTCTCATATGATATATTATATATTTCATATAATATATCATATTATAATATATCATATATCATGATATATTATATATTTCATATAATATATCATATTTCATGTATTTTTTCTCGGTATCATACGAGGTCGTTGATGTCAACTGTCATTTTTCCTTGTGAACCTGTCAAATTTATCCTTCCCGAGCAGCCTGCGTATGCTCGACACTTCATAACTACTTAACGCGTTGACTCCGATTCTCCACACAGGTAAAATTACATGCCAACAAATATCTCTACTGTAAATTTAAAAATGAAGGATTTTGGCTTCACAAATTTGGTTACTCTATTAATTTTCTTTCTAATCAGAACTAACTTATTCGATTGATGAACACAAATTTGAAGGAAACTCGAAAATTTGAATTTATACATGATAGTGCTTCGGTTGCATTAGGTTAGGTGAGATGATCGCGTGTACCATATATGACCCACTTCGGAGTCAACGTGTTAATGATTACTATCATAGTGCTGAAAATACTTTTCTACGACAACCTGCATGTTAAAGCAACATGTTTCAGGTTTTTGCGGTCATTTTTTACGACATCGACACAAAGCTGCCCGTGTGCAGTGCTGGCAAAACTAATGCAAAAAAGTCCTGTGCTCGACACCGATTCCAAGATGCTTGCTCGAGTTGAAATTTGCTTCAATATCCCCATGGTGCTTGTTTTTGTAACTGCTTGCGAGGTTTATTTCAGTAGAAGCACAATTAGAAAAAACACTTAGACTGAACCTCTCATGGACGAAGTAATCGGAGAAAAGAGATAGAGAAAGGAAGAGAAGGAGAAAGGGAGAGAAAAAGAATGGGAGTGAAAAAGAAAGGGAAGAATGAGAATGGGAGAGAAAGAGAGTGGGAGAGAAAGAGAATGGGAGAGAAAGATAATGGGAGAGAAAAATAATGGGAGAGAAAAATAACGGGAGAGAAAAATAATGGGAGAGAAAGAGAATGAGAAAGAAAGAGAAAGGGAAAGAAAGAGAAAGGGAAAGAGAGAGAAAGGGAAAGAAAGAGAAAGGGAGAGATCAGTTGACGTGAATATTACGCATATTTTTGCACTTTCGTACCGGACACGTCCTGGTCTGTGGAACTTGCATTCAGACCGGCACTTTTTTGTGCGCGTTGCGTCCGATGTCTTTTAATACGCGGTGTCTGTTGGTGTCTGTATGAGGTGTTGTTGATGTCTGTATGCGGTGTCTGTTGATGTCTGTATGAGGCGTCTGCAGATGTCTGTATGAGGAGCCTGTTGATGTCTGTATGAGGTGTTTGTTGATGTCTGTATGAGGTGTTTGTTGATGTCTGTATAAGGTGTCTGTTGATGTCTGTATGAGGTGTCTGTAGATGAGCTCTTCAAGTGCACACATGTTTCGCACAAGTCAAAAACCCATTTCTCCATCCGTTATGACGATACGCACGGCACATGCGCACTGCCCCACCGCTCCGATTAATATCAAAGTAATAATAACATCAATATCAAAGCAATAATAATAACATCAATATCAAAGTAATAATAAATTCGACAGAAACGCAACCAATCCTTGCAGGAGCGTTGGGAACATTTCACGCAAGCGGAGATCCTCCGACTCGGCAGGAGTGAGCATACATGTATGGGAGTCTCGGGAAGGCATTTCAGTATGATTGATACGTCTATTTAATATGCAAGAATGATTTGCATTACAAAAGGCATGGCCAATACCACCAACAGAAAGCAAACGATGGAAGACATCGATTCCAGCAGCGAGTGTTGCAGGTCTGTCGTATTGATCGACCAGGATATGAAGGTTAAGCGCTTAAATTTGCTGAATTATCAATGTAATGTAAGTGGCGTAACCACGGTTTCAGGGACGATGAAAGTTCATCAGGAAGATTTAGTACAAGAGGAAAGACATTTGTACTGTTCTCGGCACGAGTTACAGGCGACGTTAAAAAAAATACATATAAAATATAAAACGTATGACTGTAAGCTATTTGAATAAATTTTAATGAGTAGAAGAAAAGGAGGCATCCGGTTTGCCATTTGATTAGTCATCAAATTTATTGGTAAGTCATCTATTTCTTAGGTATGTCATCTATTTATTAGTTATGCCATTTATTTCTTGGGTATGTCATCTATTTCTTAGGTATGTCATGTATTTCTTAGATATGTCATCTATTTCTTGGGTATGTCATCTATTTTTTGAAATGTCTTCTATTTCTTTGGCACGTCAATAAACGGAGTTGAGGCATATTTCAACCAATGTAACTGCCGTATTACACCAATGTGGCAACCAATGTAACTGCCGTATTGCACCAATGTGACAACCAATTTAACTGCCGCATTACACCAATGCGACAACCGATGTAACTGCCGCATTACACCAATGTGACAACCAATCTGCTGTGACTGCTACAAGTAGACTAGAGAATGGTCGGTTTATGGTCAGCGAAGTCAAGGAAGGACGTGTAAACTCGTGTCAAGATTTCAATTTCTGACAAGTTTGCTCGTCCTCAACTCTGCAGCACAAGTTTGACGAAAACTAACTCACTTCTGAACGGGTCAGGGGCTCATGTTAGCGAATAACTTAAACAACACCATTACCTCAGGTAATAACATTTCCCATCATATGCACTTAATCAAACGTGTCATCAACAGCACCGTTACCTCAAGGAAGAACCGTGCATATAATCGAGTGAACAACAAATAATGAGATTAAAAAGCGTGAGTCGTGCACTCACTCCAGCAAACAACCAACAGCTCCAGCAGCTCATGAAGCCATTCAAAAAAACGGGAAAAATAAGAGGCAATTTGACTAAATTTAATTTTGACTGGATTTACTGCTGCCCGGATGAAGGGTTGGGGGACTCGGCATCGAAGAGAGCTCTGTAGATTTCCTATCAAATGGCAGCTATCATTTCTCATCGAATGCACGCATATCATTTCCCACCAAATACGAAGCCATCATTTTTCAGTAAATGCGAGATGAAAATTTTCCATTATGAGGGTGTGATACATTCATTTCCCATTATGAAAACAGCTCATTCATTTCCCGTCAAATCAAACACTATCATTTCCCATCAAATGCGATCTTATCATTTTTCATCATAAGAATGGGGTGCATCCATTTCCCATATAAGAACGCGATGAATTCTTCGCCTATCATGAGAATGTGATACATTCATTTCTCTTTAAATGTGATATACTAATTTCTCTTCAAATGTGATTCATTTCCCATTCGAGTTCAGAGCATTCTCGAGCATTTCATCATCAAATGCACACGCAGCAGGCCGACCTAGCGAACAGGGAGACAGTTTTTTTAATAACGAACTCAATTATTCAATCGAGTCATTTTTCAAATGAGAAAAGGAGTTTTTCTTTTTAAGAGCGACGGTTTTTATCTCAGTTCAGCTCAGAAGATTCTTGTGAGCGTCTCATTTTCGCGAGGCAAGACACAGAATGTTTTCTCAAGTGCGTCGTTTGGAAATCATTACGCATTTTTTTCGGACGGCCTATGACGCAAGCAAAACATTATTCATACACGAATACACATTTCAAAAAAAATGGGGAATCCATGACGTTTATACACTGTAAATGCACGAGTGCCAGCGCGCAGTGTTCAAAACATCGATAAGGATTCGTACAGTCGAGACAAGTTGGAATTCAATGCAACAAGCATGTGCATTGAAGCAATTATACGTGGGAATGAATACAATTATATGCGGGAATGAAATACAATTATATGTGGGAATGAAACACAATTATACGTGGGAATGAAATAAAATTATTTGTGGGAATGAAATACAATTGCATGTGGGAATGAAATACAATTGCATGTGGGAATGAAATACAGTTATACGTGGGAATGAAATACAATTATACGCGAGAATGAAGACAACACCTGTATAGGGACGGATGGAATGGTTGATCTAATCCAAACTTGAGTAACGGTGTAACGTCCCACATTTCAGGAACGGTGTTACGTCCCACATTTCAGGAACGGTGTAACATCCCGCATTTCAGTAACGCGTCTAAATTATAGCTACCTACATCATCACAGAACAGCGCATTTTACCGAGAACCACACCATTCAGCAGAGGCTCTGTAGCGCAAGTGGTAGTAGCGAGCATGAGTCCGGTTCACGTGGTCCTGGGTTCGATCCCGGGACCAGTGTTGCACTTAGAAAGGGATGGTCAAACCTGGCATTTGTACAGAGCGGCACACACGTGTAGACTGCAGCCAGCGCCGGTGTGTCAGAACAGACAAAGGAATTCGAGACACAAAAAGAATAAAATTCAATAAAAAGAATTTAAGAAAAATTATCGAGGGGACATCAGCATGCAATAATAATTTATAATCATAATGAATAACTATAATTTTCAACCGTAATTTCCAATCATAATTTTCATCCACAGTTTTCACCTGCGATTTTCAACCACGACTGGCAACCATAATTTCCAGTATAATTTGAAGGACTTGAGGGCATAAAATTAAAGCGGTGACGGATCCTAACTCTCTGGCCACCAAATGAGCAGTCCTGGTGCGCACTGGTGTGCGCATTTCAAGCTACGAGTAGGCTTGACTTCTAGGTTACTTCACATTACCTGAACGGGCATTGAAATCACGTCTTAATATTTGTTAACTACTTCTGATGACTACATCGGGTAAGTACTTCTGAGAACTACATCTATTTACTACGTGCTCTGATTACTCCTGGGATATACTTCAGGTTACTTCACCTGGTTACTATAACTACACCTGAAAACTACAACTGAAAACTACACCTGAAAACTACACCTGAAAACTACACTTGAAAACTACACCTGAAAATTACACCTGAAAACTACACCTGATAACTACACCTGATAACTACACCTGATAACTACACCTGATAACGACAACATCTGGTGACTAGGCGCGTGACACGCATGAAGCACCTGTTGAGCTAGTGAGAAAGCCCGTTACATTTTTTTCTTTCAAACATTCATTCAAACACTGACATGGCAAACAAACAAATGGACAAAAAAGGTAGTTTACTGCAAGAACTCTGCGCGGGGCGGCGAGGGCTCTCTGGGTGGGTTAAACGGACTCGAAGATGCGAGAAATGAGGTAACGCTAGCGCGGGAAATGAGGTAACGCTAGCGCGAGAAATGAGGTAGCGCTAGCATGGGAAATGAGGTAACGCTAGTGCGAGAAATGAGGTAACGCTAGCGTGGAAAATGAGGTAACGCTAGCTTGGGAAATGAGGTAACGCTAGCATGAGAAATGACGTAACGCTAGTGTCAGAAATGAAGGAACGCGTTTGGAAAAAACGGTGTAAGGCTATAAGGGGAAGGTGCCGCTAATATGAGAAAGAGTACTTTAATGTGAGAAAGATAACGCTAATCTAAAATGATTTTGCCAAATTAATGCGAAATTGGCTTGCATTGTCAGCGTAGATGGAATGTTTGGATGACAACTTGGGTAATACCCAGCTAATACTCAAGTAATACATAGGTATTGCTCTCAAGTAACACTCAGGTAATGTAGTCAAGTACGCAAGGCATTGACTTGGGTTATACTCGACAAATAATTTAACCAATTTTCACTGAATATATTCAACCAATTTTCACTAAATATATATTAAATCCTTGAATAATTGACAGGTAATATTCACATAATTCAGTCATGCAATAATTCTTATGCAATATACAAGCAGTTTGAGAGTAATACTCTGATAATATTCAGGTAATGTTGAGACAATACTTAATGCAATATGCAGACAGTACTTAGCCAACACTCCGGTAATACTCGGATAATATTAAGACAATATTCCGACAATACTCAAAGTATCACTCGAGTATCACAAGACACGTAATACTAATGCACCCATCAGGCGATACTCGATTACTTTAACTGCTCAATGACAACCTCACCTGACACTGATATTGCGTCAGGTGAGGTAACTGCACCTGGTATCTAGCCCAGAGAGTAACTAATGGACCATGGTGCTGTCATGAGTGGTAACTAATGGACCACCCGTCACCCGTTGGGTCACCATTTAAAAGTCCCGTTCGAGCTTCTAATGTTTCTTCTTCGATTCCCGACAAATATCCAATGCCAAAGAAAATCATTCGTTCCCTTTAGTCCTAATGGGCCGTAGCCATGATACGAGCAAAAAGCCCTTGTGTAATTGCTGAGAGATGAGTTTTAAATTTCCGCCCTGTGTTATTACTGAAGAGCGCGCGGTTGCAAACAAGCAAGGTAACAAGGAAGCAAGATCATCGGAGTTTTTAGAATTACAGAGATGCATGTACTGGAACTTTGAAATTTCGCTGTTTAACGTCAACGCATCGTTTAAATTTATCGTCCTGTTAATTTTTTCTAGACATGTGACTCTTGCCGGGATATGAAACAGGTTTGAATTGATTCCAAAATTAAATAAAAGAGGATGCGCGTTGTACGTCATGTTATACCAATTTTCAGAACTTCTTGACGATTCGTGAAATATTCGACTATGAAGGAATTTTTGACGTGTGAAAGGAACTGCGTTACAGCAAATCTGCATATTAATACGCTTGTAACTATTAATGAATTTATGTGTATCATACCTTTCATCAATGAATACAAAGATCATTGCGGTATCTATGCTACAGCTCGATCATAAACTTCCACTTTTGAAGATTCTAACTGAGAATTATTCGAGGGTTCTGCCAGCTAGTGTTTCTAATTCCTAAGACGTCAAAATTCTAATTTCTAAGGCGTGTAGAAATATTTATACGTGGAAATACCGTGCTTATGGCATGGACACCACGCGCACATGTAAAAATAAACCACCAAACTCCGGCCATTCACGATGCAGGTGTAAATTATGAATAAAATGACAACGAAGCGATGTTAAACTATGAATGAAATGGATTTCGCACCTGAATGATTTCAGTTGAATGATTTCAATTTCTGTCGCAGTTTCCGTGTTTTGCAAAAATGAATTTATGAATCAATAAATTCGCCGTTTAAAATTTCAGCAATCAAGGAAAGGGTCAGAACTGATAATATATGAAACGGTATCCACATCACAAAAAAAAATCCGCATTTAAATCCAACAAAATCGCCACTACGCAATCTCTGTAGGCCTACACAATCGCTCGACTCGTATAATTGCCACCCAAAGTGGGACGCCAAATTAATTCGTTTTTTGTCAATAAACCACAAATATTGAAGAATAATTACGGCGCATATTTTGAAATGCAATAAATATATTTTGACATTAAATGCCTCATTTAAAGACAAGCACAATTCCATATGCCGAGTTGATAGATATTCCCGACTGACTCACCAGTTTAGATGTGATCTTCAAAACGTATAAGTTTTTGTCGGGAGCACTTAATGGAAATAAGTCTATAGAGCACTAAAAAGCTTGACACACGAGGTAATATAACAAAAACTGCCAAGTCACACTCTAGTGGTGTTTACAAGTCCCTTAGTAGACGACAACAACACAAGAAATACAATCTTCCATCACGAAACGTCGCCACCGAAGTGCTCGAGGGTCGACAGCTCAAAGCCGCTCGCACACCTTTCCTCACAACGTCCACTCACCGACTGAACTCTGAGCGACCTGCTGGCCCAGCGATGAACAACAACTCGCAGCATAAGGAGTCCTACTCCATCTGACGGACGGACGTGAAAGTAATCACTCTAGCTCCACGTACTGTCCGCTCTTTTGCACATAAAAACATGGATCTTTTTTACAAGATGCTTGAACAGCTCTTCATTGATGCCTGAGGGTAAGAACAAGACCCGAGTGGTTATCTCGTCATCTGGAAGTGTGTATTACATTCTTCATCTACGGAGGAAATGCGCAAAAATTTTGAAGCGTTTTTGTTAGAAAGTACGTTCACAAAGTTCACTTTGTATGTACATGTATCCCTTATAGATGGACATGTGATTTATAGTATAAAAGGCAATTTAAACTGAGAGGTACGTCATGCGTATATCGATAAATTAAATTTCTAACGACAGACAACTGTTTCGTATTGTTCACATCGCGTAAAATAATATCGACACTGCAATTAAATTTCACGAGTAGGAAGAGATGTTCTCCTAAAGTTTAGGACCAGATTCTGCTTCATATTTTAACATGCGTCTCCCTGCCGTCAAAAATGACGGTAAGTCTCGCGTGATGTAATGTCAAGTTCTGTATCACAGATACGGGTTGCACTCTCGGACGCAAACTGCGGACCCTAGAATATGGACCCGGAAATTTTACTAGCACTAAAGAAACAGTGACACGCAAGAATAACTATTCAAACTTGATGTAATACACGTACAGAGTAAAGTGTTGTCACTCAGCAAAGGCAAAAGGATGAATACCGTCTTCGACATGCATAGTAGAAAATATGTATTAAATCAATATATCGATTCATATTTGACGATGAAAAATGAAGCATTCTAAGAACCACAACCAATTCCTTTTTACTTTTTTCGCAAGTTTCAGGAGATTCCCACAATTTAACAGACATACAGGACACCAAAGCCAACACGAACGAATATATACGTCAGTATACCAAAAAATCATGAAAGGTAATTTGTCCTTCTTTAATTTCAGCGCTCATGCTTCGGAGGGCGAATGAAAGTAACTTTTAAAGCTAACCTGATGTCCAAACGCTTCTACAACTGCAGGAGTGCGGAGGAGATCCTTTCTGGTCATTCTGGTTCGCAGGGAGTGTACTGAACAAGCAGCTCTGGTAGCTAGGATACAAGGTGAGTGGTGTTAGCTAGGATACTAGGTGAGTGGTGTTAGCTAGGATACTAGGTGAGTGGTGTTAGCTAGGATACTAGATGAGTGGTGTCCTGGTTAAGGTGGGTACTCCTCTTCATATTTTATCGACCACGTGCTACTTTTGATGTGGACTTCGTGTAGGTACGTGAATGTTCGTGTACGTTTCTTCTAACGATGCCGTACAGCACGAAGAAAACTGAGCTTTCAAGGGAGAAAATGCACCTCTACGCTGACAAAAAAAATCAGAATTGGTAAGAAAATCAAATGATTTTTTTATACTCCACCAAAGAAGGACGTCGCTCAAAGATGCACAAGAAATTAATAAAAGCTAAAACAAGCGAAAATATTAAAATACACCTTCAAGGAAGAACATCTCTCTATAATGACTCAAAAATAATCAAAATTAATAAGAAATAAAGTAACAAGGAAAATCAAAATACACTTCAGGAAGAACATCGGTTCTAAGAGGGTAAAAAGATCAAAATTGTTCCATAAAAAATTGAATTTCCGTGGGAGAAATTCGTTCTGTCACAGGAGAAGATTACACGTAAAGCCGATGCACATCGTACATATGTATCATGAATACGCGGAGGATGTTCTAACTCACGTGACTGCGTGGAGAAGACAAATGAAAGATGATGAGGAGATGCAAAGAAAGAGAACACGGGCAGCATGGTTGGAGTATCGCGGCGATGTTTGTTTTCAATTTCATTTGCTTTTGTTTGCACGTAATATCGGAGTACTGCGACAAGTACTGCGACAGGAAGTTGTCGTTATTTACAGATGTTTGTCGCCGTTATTTAGAGGTTTTACTGAGAGATTTTTGAAGCTGTTAGAGGTATTTGTCACTGTTATTTAAAGTTATTTATCACTGTTATTTAGAGGCATTTGTAGTTGTTTTCAAAAGTGTTTGTAGCTCTTATTTAGATGTTATTTAAAGATGTTTGGGGCATTTATTCGCAGGTGATGTTTAGAGGTATTTGTAGCTCTTATTTCGAGGTGCTACTCAAAAGTGTTGTTTGTAGGTGTTTTTGGCTGTTTTTAGGGGTGTTATTTATTTGCATTTTACACTGTTATTTAGAAGTTTTTATAGCTGTTATTTAATAGTTTTTGCAGCGGTTATTTAGAGTCGTGAATTCATAATTTTTCTTCACAGGTGTTCTTTTGAGGTGGTATTTAGGCGTTTTAATTGCATGGGTCATTTAGAGGCGTTATTCAGAGGTGTATTCAGAGGTGGCATTTGGAGGTGTTGCACATCTCAACCCAAATCTCAGTACGGAGCCGATGAGGGTTGCCGTGTGCAGCGATCTGAGATAACTCTTGAGACTTCAGGGAAAAATAACAGCGCCGCTTCCCATCTCTTGGTTTGATGCATGAGGTTCACAACGGACTATTTGTTCCTCAGGTTAAGTTTATATGAAATGATGGCTGTGTTTATATGAAATGATGGCTGTGTTTATATGAAATGATGGCTGTGTTTATATGAAATGACGGCAGTGTTGTTNCGCACGGCCGATGGTATTACATAACGATATGATAATATGATATAGACACAATAACACGCAGGGCCGATGGTAAAACATTACAATATGATACTATGATATGGACACAATAACACACAGGGCTGATGGTAAAACATAACGATATGATAATATGATATAGACACAATAACATGCACGGCAATGGTAATACAAAACGATATGATACTATGATATGGACACAATAACACGCACGGTCCGTGGTAATTCATCACCAACGAACTAACCGAGCGTGGGCCCCAACCCTTCACTGCATTGATTATGGCAGCACTTCAGTTTATGAAACAATGCAATAATTAAGCCGTCGCTCCTGAAAAACTGTACGATTGTAACTGCTCTGCGCGTGCGCTGTTGCGTCACGGGCGCTAGTCAGATCTGCGATAGCCAGGCATTGCAATAGAAAGATTTTCTTGGTCTCCCATTAATGGGAAATCTTTTCTTGGTCTTCCATCAATGGGAAACGTTTTCTTGGTCTTCCATTAATGGGAAACCTTTTCTTGGTCTTCCATTAATGGGAAACCTTTTCTTGGTCTTCCATTAAAGGGAAAGCTTTTCTTGGTCTTCCATTAATGGGAAAGCTTTTCTTGGTCTTTCATTAATGGGAAACCTTTTCTTGGTCTTCCATTAATGGGAGGCTATAGAATGGGCCAAACGTGGCACGCCGGCCAGTTAAAGGGCTGTCCAGCCTAACTTCTTCGTACAGAGCACCTAAAATTATCCGTAATTTTAGCCACCCAAGTATAGGTATCGCCGCTGGGTGGTTGAGTGTCGACAGGGTGACCCAGAAAGTTAGACTGGCTGGTAACCTTGTTGATTACTCGTTTCTGAACCCTAGGCCTACCGTACTCAGAACGATTGCCTATTTATGCTGTTTGGAGATAGGCCCCCCGTGGAAGGGGGTGGGGCTTGATAATGACCATCGATCCTGACCCACAGCCCTGCATGACCAGCGTTTTCACCTCGAAACACCTGGGTTCTTCTTGGACCTTTTACTGCTTTTGTCGGTCGCCCAGGTGTTCGGGGCGATGTCTGAGTGCTCCATGAGAACAGACGTCGGCTCCACATGTTGCAAGACCAGCAAACTCTAACCCTGTAACAGTCAAATTATTTTACGGAAAGGCTATATTTAGTT
The DNA here is from genome assembly GCA_014899125.1 of Orchestia grillus. Classification (NCBI taxonomy): domain Eukaryota; kingdom Metazoa; phylum Arthropoda; class Malacostraca; order Amphipoda; family Talitridae; genus Orchestia; species Orchestia grillus. The sequence continues at coordinate 12,338 of VOMN01124670.1, forward strand.
CTACTGGCTAAGGCTTTTTTTTTGCAACACGGCTGTATCAGTCTCAAGGTAAAATGAAATTGGGATATTTTTTTGCGAGAAACTAACAGCGTCTCTGCCAAAAGGGACCGTATGTTCCCCCTGGTCGATAAATGATTAATGTGATCTCCGTGGTTCACAACATGAGATGCATTTTCGACCCGCCTATCGCTCTCATTTGTTTGAAGAAACTCCAGACAATAAATAGCAGCAGTTATTTATCTCTTCAGTTCGATGCACAACCACTTGGAGAAACGCTTCAGTTGGTTTGTTTGAGTCAGTTTTAGCTGCAAGTAAATTTGTTTGTAAAAGGTAAGTTTGGGACTCTTCTTCATGCATTCGGAGAGTTTGTTTCAAGCTTCTGAAGCGTTGCTTGTCGACAGCTCTAATGTTCCCATGAAAAATCTAACATTTCCCATACAATTATCGAGTCAATTTTACTTAGTCATAGAGTTCCTTGTTCTCATTTAAAACGTACTTTAAAAAACTTCACTCACTTCAACTTGTAACAAAAGTTCAAGAAGTCGTAACGGAAGTTCAAGTCGTAACGAAAGTATCTTTACATGCACGTCTCGCTGAACAGGCATTCCTTTTATTTCGGGATCTAAATCTCACCAGCGCCGTCCTTTTGTCGGAGCCTCAGCGTAATTCAACAGGTCTACAGAACGATCCTATTTGTTAAATTAGATTTTAGTTTCTCGTATGTGTGCAGAAATTATCCGAACTATCGTCGCTGCACATCATTGAATAGTGGGAAACATAGTGAATTCAAGTTTTCTTGCGAACTCTCTGACAAAAAAAAGATGAATACGTAATGGAGCAGGTTAGTTTGCTCGGTACAAGCATGGCTGCCAGTATTCGAACCTTAATTTTAATTGTACCAATTTGTACCCCAATTTTTAACCTTACTTCGTTTGAACCAAAGTTTATTTGAATCAGTTCATGTTTGAAACGATCTTCATTTGAACCCTGGATATATGAACTCCAGTTTAATTGAACCTTAGTATTCTTGAACCCTAGTTTACTTTAACCTTAGTTTATTTTAACCTTAGTTTACTTAAGCCCTAGATTATTTGAACAATAGTCTATGAGCTCCAGCTTGTGGACCCCTGCGAAAATTCACAGAAAAAGGCTCTTTGCACGCTGATGTTACCGTAAATATAAACCCGTTACTATATACCATAACATAAGATATAGGGTACATTATATAGGTTAATATATACCATGCTATACGATATAGGCTGCACGGCATAAGTTGAAATATACTAGAGCATGCAGGTCATTATATGTATGTTACTACATACATATAAAGGTATGGTATAAAGTCAGGCAGGATAAATACAACTGTATTATGCAAGCTCCTGGATGCTGGATTTCCATGTGTTCTCCGTGTTTAAATTTGATGTATATCGGGTGGACCAAAAGAAAAATGATATGATTTTGGATTTTGGATTACCGGGAAATTTTTTGCCTCAAATTTGACGCATGTCAATTGGATTGACACCATACGTAGATTTGATTTGGTACACCCAGCTGCACCTGGCACTTGAGATCTCCCTGGATGTCGAAATGGAGCCATTTACACTTCCAATGATCTTTATCACCAAATTGGTTACGATCTTTTGGCACATCCTGCATCTTGACCGTAAAGACCACATCGTGCAAATCTTAGTCCAGACGTGGAGTTAGTTAGGTTTTAATGAGATGCCCAAAAGGCATACTTCATGCAGACTTATTCGCATTCGGGAATATTTTCCCATTTTTTTGGTGGCTAAATTCGAAAATTTTGCGAGCAATTTCAGCGAAAAACGGCAAGTGCAGACTGTCTCACTGCGACTCTCTGTTGACAAGTGGCAGACCACGGCTAACGAGTGGCAGGCCACTGTTAACGAGTGGCAGGCCAATGTTAACGAGGGGCAGGTCACTGTTAACGAGTGGCAGGCCACTGTTAACGAGTGGCAGGCCATTGTTAACGAGTGGCAGGCCATTGTTAACGAGTGGCAGGCCACTGTTAACGAGTGGTAGGCCACTGTTAACGAGTGGCAGGCCACTGTTAACGAGGGGCAGGCGTGCAGTACACAGGAAATAAATATGGTACGATATAATGGTACAGGAAATATGGATAAAAATTTGGTACGCAGTACAACTCTGGTCTCCTCCCCTACGGCGGGACATCAACAAAAAGTGGCGCATTCAGCGTAGAGTAACAAAAATGATCCCTGATCTCCGGAACCTCACCCACGTAGAGCGTCTTCAACGACTGACACTGATCTCACTGGTACAAACAAGATTGCAAGGTCAACTAATTGAGACCTACTAGTATCCTAATGGCTTCAACGACGTTTACCCTTAAGGACTTTTCGAACGGGCAATAACAAGTGCATCTGGAATAGCGACCGTTAGCTAATGAAAAAATCCTTCAGAACATCACAAGCTCAGGCATTCTTTCCGTTTAAAATTGTTAGAATCTGGAACCAACTAGCGGAAAACCGCTTCTGCGGCATTTTAAACTCGTTTAAAAAGCATCAAGACAAATACTTGTGTGGAAATTCCCAAGCATCGCAAACTACTGATTCGATATTCCTATTTTAAAATTACTCAGAAAAATTTAGCAAACGATTCGATCTCGTATCGTAAAACGTTTCGATGCCTTTTGTGTAGATCGATGTCTGTGAGCGTCGTTGCTTTATTTTTGAATGCCTTCATTTTAGACTGCACACGTAGAGTGGTTAGTGGTGGTGTTGGTGGTCGCGGAACACAAGGGGTGGTTACACTACCAAATCTTTGGATTAAAAAAATCCCGGTCGCTTGAAATGCAAAACAATGCACAGCAGGAACCCATTGTTTTGAAACAATGTTTGTGAACTGGTTGGTAGAATTTTAATACGGTCTCTCATCGTACTGTGTGGCCGATTCGTAATTACCTAGCATACCTATAAGAACAGAAGCCCTCTCGCGCTCGTCCATGTGTAAGGAGATGGCGTGTCGTCTTTCCTTAATATGTAGCTGCACACAGGCTACAACTCTTCGCTACTTCCTCGGGGTCGCCACTTGATATTGACGAGTGACAGACTTGTGCCCAGGTACAGCCACTCACTCACAACGAGTGGTTCATTGTTGTTTTGATATCGCCACTCACTGCCGACGAGTGGTGTTGAGAAACCATGGTATAAGCACTCACTTACAACGAGTGGTTCATTGTAACGTCTATATCAACACTCACTACCAACGAGTGGTGTTGAGAAACCGTGGTGTAAGCTCTCACTTATACCAAGTGGTTCAATGCAGTTTCGATATCGCCACTCACTACCGACGAGTGGTGCTCAGACGCCCATGTGTAGCCACTCACGATGGGAGGGCTGTGCAGACTAAACACCGTCCGACGCCGCCGCTCAGTTTTATAACATTACGGCGCCCCGCAGCAATTTTACTTTAACAGGAACGTAGGGCAGTGACGTAAGGTGTCTCCTCTACGGCATTCGGGGGGACGATCGCAGAATCTTACACTCTCGTATGAAAAAATACCTCCCCCCAAAAAAAATATTGAAAAAACATTCCTCGAAGAAACTTATACATGAAAAATTCAGAGGAAACCCGCCTCTCAA
>VOMN01124674.1:0-17382 GCA_014899125.1 Orchestia grillus
AATTTTATTTGACCCAACGGGTCATAAGTAGTCTAGTATCGTTCTAGAAACAATAACAGGCTTGCTATGTTTCGGGACTGCACTCTTTCGGCTTTGTACTAAAATCTTTCGAATTATAAAGTATGAGTCAAGAAAAATAAAGATGAGTCCCAAGTTTGACAAATGTCGATGCATCTGATCCAAATTTCGAGTATCTTAAATGTAGAGTTATTGTTTGCATTGTTCATTCTGAATAGACGATATGGAGGGTTGTAATTAAAAAGGAATACAACCGAGTTGGGACGAAGGATAAGCGATTGCATGTATAGAGAAGTTTACCTTCAGGGCAAGGCTGTGCATTTGTATCACAGAAAATTCCATCAGTTTAACAGAAAATGTGCGCGAGCACAAACTATTAATTTTTTTACAAGCTATCCCAATGAAACACGACGAAGAACTGTCAGACTAATTTGACTTTAGTGTACTGTTCGTGCTTAAACATAATGACGACACGATGTAATGATGACAAAAAATTACAGTTGCTTACAACACGGAATTTGATCAAAAATTAGTGTCAATCTAAACTTGGAATCGACGTACAGCTTTCTATTGACTGGACAGAATAAATCATCAATTTGAACTATGTTCCATCGTTTTCGTAAGTTTATTAATTAATCCTGTGTAAGGAAAGGAAAATGTTTTAGGTGATTGATATATTTTTACGTAAATGTAGTAGTGGTACAGATTGAAGCGCTTCAGTGACTCGGACTATGTTGCACCGAAAGGGAAGGGACCATTTAATATGGACTGTAGGAAACGGGGAATTATGCACAAGGTGTGTTCTTACGTAGGAACCCATGTGCGTAGGTACAAGTTTAGAATGAAGATGGATTATTTTGTTGTTAGGGATTATTTTTGTTGCTTTAAACTGAATCAGATCCATTTTATTGATATCTTGTTGTGTGGGTAGGAGACCAGAATTATAGTGCAAATTCCAGATGTGGTCGGTCTAGTGCTTTATAGAAGGGTAGTATCATATTTTTGGATTCATAGTCAAAGTTCCTTGCGATGGAACTAAGAATTATGCTAGCATTCTTCGCACTTTTTCTACCTGCTTGTCTTACTTGAAGTTCTAGTGACAGTGAAGCCAAGAAATTTTTGTTGTTCGCCCGTATGCATAAGTCTTTCTTTGAGTAATGAAAACCTAGGTTATTGGTTCCAAAATGCCTCGCTGAACATTTTTAACGTTGAAAGACATTTTCCATGTTTTGGTCTATTGGAGTAGTCAATTAAGGTCTTTTTGGATGGTTATTTTGTCATGTTCAGTGATTGCCCAGTGGCAGAGTTTCGCGTAGTATACGAACTTGTTATTACTGATGATTTTGACGTCATGAACGTTGATTTAGATTATGAAAAGGAATCGGCCTAGAACTCTTCCTTGAGAGACGCTTGACGTCACTTCTAGCCTGTCACTAGGCAGCTCGTGAATCGATACCCGTGCGACGTGAATCGTGCGACCAGTGAGCCAGATTATTTTCCATCGAGAATTGTGTTTTTTAATAACACGGGCTTCACCCGTGTTATATACTTTGGCAGTCAGCCTCTAGTGGAGAACTTTATTAAAGTTTTCGTAAAGCTTTAGGCATACGAAATTTACGGCTTTTGTGCTGTCATAAATACAGTTGACATCTCCAAAGAAATCACGAAAATTCGTGAGGTAGAGGCGTTTCTCTCTGAATCCATGCTGGGAGTATGTTTTTGGTTTGTAGATATGCTGTAAACCGGGCTTTCATTAATCTTTTCATTGTTTGACTGATATTGAGCCGATCGAGCGATAGTTAGTGGCAGCTAGTTTACTCCCTTTCTTGAAGATGCTAGTATGACACTTGCTTTCTTTCAATCACGGGAAATTATTCCAGTTGCGAGTGATCGATTGAAGATGTCCGCTGTGGACTCTGAAATGCGTGACAGAGCATGCGAGTTAGAGTATTTCTTGAAAAGCGTTCTGTTTTCATGATGCATATTCTATTTCAGCTGTTTGAACAGTATTCCAATTTTCTTCTGTAATAGTTGTTTCTGCGTTGAAATTGCTGAATATTTCCGACACCGCAGCGTCTTCCACGCACTCGATGTATGAACTAACGCGGAAAAAGATGCTGTCTAAAGTGTAGTTTTTTATGGAAGCGTATGTACTTCTAAATTTTTCCAGCGGAGAAATGATCACTGGTCAGTAAAAGGGGCAAAACTTCGTCTAATATCTTGTATTTAATAACTATGACTTTCTTTAGAAAATGTGTACAAAGTTTATTAGAAATGCGCGATTCCAATTTACAACTTAATGTATTATTAAATTTACACACAAAAAGGATCATGTTGAACGAATTCTTCATTTTTGGCGCAATAACACTCGAATGCATTCATTGCTTACGAGACAACTAATGCAGTGAAATCATTGCGTTGTCCAATAGCTTGGAAAAAATCTTCAAAACATTTCAGATCATCGGCACCATGAAGGCAAAAAATTCAGCTTTTTAAAATTATGACTTATGTTCGGCCTCTAGCTCTAATAAGACCATTACCGTCCCCTGACGTTGTCCCAAAACGATTATCTAAAGGTTAACAAGGGAAAATTTCAACGTTTTCGAAACAATTAATGCTTCAAAAGAAATTTATATTGATGTCACATTACGAGTATAACAACACAAAGTTAACCTCAACGTAACCTTGAACGACGGTGTAGATATGGGTCCCTAATCTGTAACTTTATATGAGGACGAAATTCTGAGTTGTTCTTGCTAAGTTGAAATCACTTACGAACACATGATCTCTATTGATTTCTGGAAAAAACAAAAATTAAAGCAAACTGCTGTTTACCAACATTGCATAAGCTATCTATTGCAAATTCCAATACATATCGCATTATAATCGGCACCTCGAATTTTTGCTCTTACAAACAACATAATCCCTTGAGAGTAACTGTAAGAGTTAATTTACACGCATTACAAAATATCATAAATTGACCGATTGATTAACTCTTCACCGGACGGACCAAATTCGACTGGTGCAGCGCATAGGTCAATACAAATTTAAATCACAATTTTTAAAACCTTGTGGGAGGACGGAAGTCAATATATCAATTATGTAGTCAAATATTTTCTTAGGGAGCTAATAATTGTAGTCCTACACGAATTACTTAATAAACGCTCACAAAAATTCTAATATGATTCCAAATATTTGAAACAGAAGCAAAATATTTCAAATGAAAGCCAGGAGCTCTTGTAAAGCAGGTCAACGATACATTGATATCATGTGGCCGACCGCATCATGTGTCCAACTATGAATGTTTCATTAGAAACATTCCTCAACCTTAGTGAGGAACATGCTACCCTGTCGGTAACAGGCACACCCGCTTCCTCTAGATGAGAAAGGAGCACTAATGCTAAAGTGCAAAGAACAAAACTGCTCCGGAAGACCCACGGAAGCCTCATGATCTTTGAAAGGGACTGGACTCTAAGCCACGGTTGCTGCAATGAAGCACTGATCCTCTAACAAACTATGAAGGATTCTAAAGTTTCGAATTTTAATTAATATTTTTGGATTTTTGACCCACAAAATGGTGAAACAATTTTACAAAAAAGAAATTTCAGGTCCGGGGCACACGAAAGACTGAAAAACATATTTCGATAAGCAACGTATTTAGAAGTAGTTTTTCATATAGGTCGTCTCAAAATTAATAAGGTAACAGAATTTTACTCACACGACAATTCACGGTAACATAAAAATTACATATAACAGAATAGAATAATTATTATCGCAAAACACGTATATCTGAGGAAGCGTACATAGTCTGAAGAGTATTTTGATAAACACGGGGAGCCCTTCAACGTGAAAAAAGTTGAATGAAGAATCGCAGACACTTGTGCACAAGGTCAATTGCTCGATTGCATTGAGCAACATCTTCTCCCCGCGAGCTAAATAAGTAAAGAAAATGATGAGTTGGAACCCTCAAAACTAAAGCCACAGTTTAATAAAACAAGAACTGATATTTGCAAATGAGTAGCTGGGGAAGTCATCAAAGATCGTTATTTCCCTGAAAGACGTCAGTGTAAGTGTGCACCTCCAAATGTTACTCAAAATCCATCTCCATGAACAGGCTGAGCATTGATGCATTCTGAGCATACAAGGGACAGTCATAACCTGCTCACTAAAGTATTGCTCTTTCAGAACGAGTTATTTTTCTTCATCCCATTCGTTTCGATCTATACAACTTTATAACCCAAATTTCCACTCATAAATTCATGTGGAAACCTAGGAACTTTCAAAACATTGCATCCATGGCAGTTGTCTGAGTTGCCCGAGTACTTTTTTCACTACCTCTAGTACACTTCAGGGCCATTCCCTACAGCGCATATATCCTCTCGGTCCCAGGAACATCCCATCCATCCCAGGAACATCCCATCCATCCCAGGAACATCCCATCTATCCCAGGAACATCCCATCTATTACAAGGACATCCCATCCATCCCAGGAACATCCCATCTGTCCCAAAAACATCCCATCTATCCCAGGGACATCTCTATCCCAAAAATATACCATCAATCCCAGGGACATCCCATCCATCTTAGGGACATCTCCATCCCAAAAACATACCATCCATCCCAGGAACATCTCCATCCCAAAAATATACCATCCATCCCAGGGACATACCATCCATCTCAGGGAAATTTCCATCTCTGGAACATTCTACCTAACCTAAACATTCTACCTGGAACATTCTACCTCTGGAACATTCTACCAGGGCTTCAAACCCTGGTACATTAAGTTCATGAAGAAATTTAAGAGAAAAGCCCAACTACGCAGGCCAAATTCTTCAGTATCAGGAAAATTTGAATCTGTGACGCGACTTTTTATAACCAAGGCAGTTTTAAGTAACCGGTGACATCACGCACAAGAAGCATACCGTGTAGGAACGCGATGTCATAAAATATTCTTAATACTTAGTTTCTAATTTCAATAAATAACCAAAGGAAGCACATTAGAAACAAGTTCGGTGCGTCAAACGCCCTATCTTCCAACACGTAGTCCAAGTCTACGTCAAAGTAATTATAATTAACGATGTACATAAAAACACCACGTTAATAACACTTATAAATCAAAGGGCCGACTGCACTCATGACAGTTAGCATTAGATCATACGAAACAGATAGTTACACTAAAATTAATTCTTAGTTTCAACTCAAGTGACATCGATAGTGAAACAGCAGTAGCGATGATGGGTTCAAGAAACGAATTCACAAAAACTTAAATAAGAAGAGCATTATTGTACTGGAGGCTTACACTGACCCATAATTGACCAGAAGCACCTTACGCTTCATAGAGGCCCTACTGGTTTATTAGTACTAAGTGAAATGCAGCCAAACTGAAAAAATAATTTGGTCGTTATAAGGTGAAGCTTCGTCCCACGAGTGCTCACTTCCAGTGCCATTTCAACATTATCAGCTGCCGCCGGAGTAAGGAGACTGCATGATTGTTAACATACAATTATACAGGTCCCTATAATCATAAGGTACCAAATGCAATATTCAGTGAAAATGATTCACGTGTACCATTGTCATCCCCAAAGCTTTCTTTGTCTGGAGAGTGAGTCGTAGGTACAGAAGACAGTCGCCTAATGGTCAAAAATCATTGCAAGTCGAGATGACTCACCTTCATGCTTTACTGCCAAACTTTAAAACCATTTTCTTAAACTTGTAAAATTGAAAAAGCGACGTTGGAAACGTATGTTTCTAGGAGCCTCAAATTTTACAGAAGTTGAAATGAAGAATAAAATACGGCTGCGAGGAACTTTAAGACCGATCGCCAAACTGTTCAGTGCACCTCGAGCAAAGCATTGGAAGGGTAATGACGCGCGCATTTTATGATAATCCCAACTTATGCCGGTCACAGCGAATTATGCATCATTAAAAAGGTTTGCGAGCATTTGATAATTCCCATGATATTTCACGTCAATGTTCAATAAATGCACATAAATGAATTTTGTGACAATGTACGCCAGTTAGCTTTGTTGTCAATGATGTGAAAAGAAGAAAAATAAATACGTCATTCTTCATGTAGAAAAGTCTAGAAAATGACCAAAAAAATAAGAATGCGAAGATCTACGCTACAGCACTTACGAAAGAAAAAATATCGTGTTTGGAAGAATGGCAGTGTGGAATAACTTTCTAATCTACTCCAAAATAGACATTTTCTTAGGCGGTTAACTACCATTGCTGGACACAACTACTTAGCAAGTAACAGTCTATGTACAGGACGTATAGGAGGAAATGGACGATATCTACTGCCTCAAAAAATCTACGAAATACATTCGATACTCCGTGGGCTGGCTTAATATTCCCAATGAAATATGAACAGCAGACAATACATAGAAGCTGGGGGCTTTATTTTCAGTGGCATAAAGTCGGAACAAACTCGATCCTCGGTCGTATTCAAAGTTGCCTAACATGTTTTTACGGCTGAAAATGAGCTTTTTCCGAAAGATTCGGTGCTGTTAAAATCAATCACCAAATGCTGCCCATCTCACGAAAATGCAGGCAAATAAATGCAGCGAGTTTCTTCAGTAGAACGGACCATGTTTAAATGGTACACAACAAAACGGCTTCAGTAATACATCATTTATAACCTCCCTGCACACGAATGAGACTACTTAACGGGAAGTGGAATTTTTTGGCATAACGTAAATGGAGTAGACGAGATAAAAGTTGTCTCCAAAATATGAAGCCTCGAGTTCTAACAGACCTCGTTTCCGGGTACCTCCACGTGCGCCATGACCAGTTACGAGTACAAAGGTTTAGATTTTCTATCCAGAACAAACGTTGTCACATTGGATTAAATTGTGTAGGTTTCACGGAACTGTAGGTTCAAGGCATTTCACTTTAGCTAATCGAAAAGAAGTTGTTATTCCCCAAGGCCAAGAGCGAGTAAATTAAGTAAAACTGACTAGGCCAATCTCAGACTTCCCGCTAAGAAAAGCTGCCCTATCTACATTTCAGAATAAAACCTTGTAGTCCATAAATATATTAAAAAATGAGACGGGACACTTCTTTGACTCATAAATAAAGTTGCTGGAGGGGCAACAGATAATTATCAAAGTTATACAGGTATAAATTAAGTTAGGAATAAAGTTAGTGGAGGGGCCAACAGAACGCTGTTGGAAAGGGGGACGAAAGTAGTTGAGATGGGTAGAGATTTTATGAAAGATTAGCATTTACCAAATTAGGCGTGTGAATATGCCTCAATACTGAATTAAAGAAGAGTAGCACTTATGCAATGACGTGGGAGATATAACTATTTTCATGAATTTGTGGGACGCAAGGACGATCTGCATCGTATGAAACAACTTCGTCTAGGGAAAGCTACAAAATAACGACTCAATGAATGCTCTGAATTTAATGTCATGACTTATTTCACATTATCCACACCTCAGTTTGCGTGGCGATGAATTGAATATAAAGATGGAGCTCTTTATATTCACATACATACGAAGCTCTTTTATAATATTTTGAAATTCTGACTATTCCCTTATAAAGACAATTCAAAGATGTCGATGTTTGATAGCGAAAACGAAGATTGGGGAGCAGCCTAAGCGTCAGTAGCATATGAAGTAAACTGGAATAAATTGAGCAATTTAAATCTCGCTCTAATCGTAAGAGTTGGCACACTTCTTATGAGTTCATATTTAATTTCTGATGAATTTGCCCTGTATTAAGTGAATTATATTCCATTCTCTGACCAACCGCTGCTACCAAATTACATTGATCATAAACTTGCAGTGGATAATTACATACGTAATAATTGAAAATGAGTCGGTTAAATCATTTCGTACAAGGTTTAGAAAGCCAAATATGCGTACAGAGAAGTCTTCGCATACAAGACACAAAAATCTTGAACATCATAAGGCCAATGATATGTACATGCTGTATCCAAACAAGAAAAGAATTATCAACGCATGTACGGTATTCGAATAAATAAATCAACATTTTTCACCTCAGCTAGTGTTTTCTAATAGTTAAACCTACTTTTGCAACAAATTTAGCACGCTAAGAAGTTACGAGTTTGGTTAATTTTACTCAGCTCACGCGACTTGCGCAGCTGAGGAACTCGCTCCGACGACCCCCCGCAGTATCACGGAAAACGAAGAAGTGGTTCGTAGAAAACGTAAATTCAGGTTCCCTTTCCACGTGCATTTTGGTATGACGCCTATCACACTTGCCACTATATGGCCTCCAAAAAGTATGAGCAGAGGAAATTCTCACGTTACACTTTCTACTTTTCAATTAAATGAAGTTTTCGCTAACTACATATTTTCTCGAGCTCGGAAGCTAGCACGATAAAATGCCCTTTCAAATACATTTCACATTATGCTCACCATAATATTGATAATGCACGGTGAAATACGATGGATTGAGGCTTAGTGTGACTAGAAATCCAACTCAAGGTTTACCTTTAGAGAAAGGCAACACATCTAAGACCTGTGAAAGCTGATTGTCGTTTGTAACGGCAGCAATGAAGTCTTATTAGGTCTAAGTTTCCGAACTTGATCTATAAAAAAGGAAAAATTTTCAATCGGAAAACTTGGTTTTCAGGTCTATCTTGCCCAGAATTTTCTTGTACGCCATATATTGTTTGAACTTGCTTATCCACAATCCCTGTCCAAATTTTGCATTTTTTGACTAAAGTTCGGAAACTGTTGGAGACCTAATACATACGAAATGACTGTGAGCGAAGTAAATGTCTGAAATTAAATATTTTGATCACAAAATTACATGGTGCTTAAAATAGTACGTCAAACGTTCAGGATCGCGTGTACATTCAATACTTATTTTCCCACTCCTTTAGTAAAAGCTGGTTCACCAACCTTGTTTTTTCAATTAAAATTTGTTCGCTTGCAAGGTGCAGGCACAAGCAAAGCTATTTCCAGCCCCATTAGTCAATTTCCACTTCGTCGCCTTTTACGAGCCTCAGAGAAAAGTGCACGATGTTGCTCACAAATCGATGCACATCGCCAATAACGCCGAGGCTTTCGCTTGTATTGCCTTGAAGCTTGTGATGTCCCCGTCATTCTCTGTGGACGCACAGCTCGCAAAATTGGAGCATTGGGTTTTTTCGATTGCGGCCTTGAACGCTAGAAATCTACGAGTCATGAAGCAAACATGCTGACTATGTTCATGGGTTTTAAACTTAGCACTCGAGAGCAAAACACAAAAAGGAAGTGGTTATTCACAGAGAGTCGAGGAATATGGACGGGCCTAGAAAACGCTAGCAGAAAACTACTGCTTGCCAGCATTTGATTTCTTGGCACGCAAATTTTAGTTTGCGTTACCAAATGTATCGTATATGAAAAATGAGTTTGCGACTTATCATTGCGACATTTCAACTTATTTGCGTACATGTTTGTCACTATAATACATAAGTATTGAAATTAATTAAAAGGAAGCTCCCGCGGCACCGCAAATCGTCACAAAATAAAGAAGTCGTATGAATCGCAACTATAAGCAAAACTATACAACATTAACAAAGACGCTTACAACTTACTGAACAGCAAAGTCCGTCATAAATGTGCTAGGTTAGCTGAGTATTACGTACGGTGGCGTGAAAATTGGAGACGTTTTCTTTCGCATTGACTGAAAAAGGAGACATGGACATAAAGGAATACGGCCATGTTATTCTATAACAGCAGGAGACTCAAAATGACCAAAAAATAACCACATACTGGACAGAGGACGATGAACAACTGAGATAAACAAGCAGCACGGAGCTGGCTTTACAAGGTCAGCTCAGTTATCAGTCTGAGAGTTCCTCTTTAATGGAGACCGAATTCCTGGGACCAGCCGACCCCAACCGACAAGAATACGGAAGAAAAGTTCTCTTTTTCTTTCTCTCTCTCACTCTCTTTTCAGAGAGAAGTTTGGGTATTTTAAATGTGAATTATTTTGCTGAGGCAGAACATGAGTTATGAAAAAAGTTACCCGAAAGGCCGTTGTTATGACTCCGTACTGACGTGCACTTTACTTCCATGCATATTGTAGGAAAAATAACAAAAAAGTTCGATATATATCATTCGAATATAAATTAAGTCACAAATATATAGAATATTGCAAGGTGCACAAAAACAGCCCTTGTCACTCGTCAAAATATATAGACAAACGAAAAGAATAATTTCATTGCCACAGAGTCCAGGGAAAAAATCATCCTCCGAATTTTAGTTCAGGGAACAACAGTTGCACAACATGCGTTTCCCAGGGCGAGAACACTGCACGGGTGGAATTTGAGCTACCGAATAACGTAGAGCGGTTCTGATTACATTGTGCAGAGGCTGCAAAAGTATTTCCAGCTTGAAAAACTGATCACACTGCATGTATCTGTACATGATAATGTAAAAAATAGCATTTGTATTTAAAACAAAGTACGTTCTCCCAGCTGAGGAAATACGAGTTTCAGATACAGTAAAGCAACAAAGAAAATTTTTTGCCGATCAAAACTGGGCAAGGATTGAACTCAATAGCAAATATAAAAGTTTAAATTGGGAATAGCACTTGCGTGTCAGACAGCAACAAAAGGACAGAAAAAGCAATAAGAGATAGAAGTTATACGACTACACCATGAATTAAACAGCAAGCGAATAAAAACGAAATACGTTAGCAAATACTTTCATGTAGTGTCAACGATGCACTTTCAACGTAAATAAATTCAATTACATTAGCTCAGTTATGAATTGAGGTGTACACAGAAGAGCTTTAGTTGCGACATGAATTCTGAAACAGCTTTAATGAATCTTAGAAGATAATTTGTACACGGGCATTTTACGTTCATACAGTCATACTCGTAAAACATGTCAGGTTAGACTGTTGATATAAAATCTCGGCACACTTTGCGACGCCGACGAGTGTCTCGTATCAGTACACTTACGCACAATATGCTACGATTTATAATATGGCCACAGTGAATACCTAGAATGGGAAATCTAATTTCCAGACGGATAAGGGCCGTTTAACGGTTAAATGGCCGGTTTCTTTACCTCCAACTATATACATGACTTCTGGACCTTGTAGCTCAGAACTTGGATCTATTCGCAAAAAAGGATTCATTCGTGCACTTGATAGAATTCCCCCGCTTCTTTCACCAGATATTCGAGGTCGACTGGGAGGAAGGTTTTCGCTTGCGCCACCAAATGTAACTCTAGAAGTACCACTGCTTCCAACACCTCCACTTTCACCGTTTCCACCTCTACCATCAGCAGCACTGTTGCCAGCTCTTGATCTGTGGTTGAACTCGGTGCCTCGATTCTCTAGCCCATATAAAACTGGTTGTACAACACCAACGACAGGGTACACTGGTTGATATGGTTTCCTTTGGGGATTTTTCTGACTGTCCAAGTTAACAAAATCCTCCAAAGTCTTAATGTTAACATCTTGCGGCGTTCGTCTTTCCATTTCTACACCCAAGCTAATACCCGAATCTGGAGGAGTTCTGAGAACTTCCGCAAACTGTTTGTGCCTGACACTTTCGAGGTCTAAAGCCCCCTTTCGCCAGTAATCTTCACTGAGTAAGCCCCCCTCCCCTCTGCTCGACTGCGAAGACGAGACGTAATTCGGATTGGAAAAGCTTCCTCTGAAATGAGAATCATTGTTCACGTTGGCTTGGCTGCTGTGAGAGCTCTCGGTGCACGAGAAGGACATGAGGTCATCACTGATGCTCGTGTCTGTAGACCTGCCCACACGGTCGTTGCGAAAAGCAAGGTGACCATGGATGGAATGAGTCGGAGCTCCTTCATCTTCCAAGTCTTCCATGCATTCAACGGTAATAAGCTGGGTCTTATTTTCAGAAGATGTGGGAGTATGATGAGAAATTTTTGAGTCTCCCGCTCCAGAGCCAATGATGTCTCCAAAATTAGGAACTGATAAAATATCCCGAGATAAAGTCAACCTATTTTCAGGGTCTGCAGTTCTTGCAGCTTTATCCTTCAACCCTTGTATTGACTGAGATTTGACTAGCTTACCACCGAAGCTGTCACAGGTACTAGCTACAGAGTCTTCAACTATACTCTCCGTGCTATCATTGCTAAGCACACTATAGCTATAATATTTGCCTAAGTGAGATAAGTTCAGCTGGGAAATTTTAGATATAGAAAGCTTCAAGTTCCCGCTCTGGGAATTGTGGAGACAATTTTTTTGTATCAAAGAACGTAATCTATTCGGATCAATATCATCGTCACCATCGTCACTTGGAGAATCGAAATCATGGCAAGGGCATCCTTCTCGTTCATGGATGGTAGCTCCACCTACTCCACCTCCTCCCCCTCCTTCTCTTCTGAACCTGGAATCTCCGTCGATACTTCCACTGCACCCGCTACCGTATCCACTGGTGTAGCTGCTTCCACCAGTCGATGTGGTGGAAGTCGAACCGAGGGTGGAATGAGCGGACGTGTAGCGGGGCGTTTTGAGTCCGTGAGAAGGGGCGACGAATGCGCAGAACTGGGAGCGTGGTTGAGGTTTGGGGCCAGAGGGTATCAGTCTTTCCCAAATCAAAGTACCTGAAAATAAAATTCCTGGTAAATACTATACCTTTCACTCGATATAATTCAGTATTCCGAATACTGCGCAAGGATGTATTCATTGGATTGATATTTCCAACACGTTCACGTTGCAGCTCCCCAAAATGCCGTCATTTAATGCAGCAGATTCCCGCTTCTTTGAAGACAGAGAAACTAACCTGAAGCGCGCCCCTTCATGATGGGTGAAGACAATTTATGTATTCTAAAACAGACAACCGCTCTATGTAATGAAAACGTTCATATACACTAAAATTGCATTATCATATTGTGTCAATGAAACATAAATTAGTCGCCACCTTGAGTCGATCAGTTAAAAAATACGACATGACATTATGTCAATGAAGGCACAAATTTCTCCAAAAAAATAAAATACCACATTACATCGATGGACCATTTAAATAATTCCAGAAATGAATCACCACATAATGTCAATGAAGTAATTAATAAAAGAAGGCATCAACCTACTACAACAACGAAAACTTAACTAATTACTAAAACAAATCGTCAACCAAGTACATGAACAAAGCATCAACCAATTACATAAACAAAGCATCAACCAATTACATAAACAAAGCATCAGCCAATTACATAAACAAAGCATCAACCAATTACATAAACAAAGCATCAACCAATTACAAAAAAGCATCAGCTAATAACTACAACAAAGCATCAGCTAATTATTACAATAAAGCATCAACCAATTACTACAACAAAGCATCAACCCATTACTACAACAGAGCATCAACCCATTACTACAACAGAACATCAACCCATTACTACAACAGAGCATCAACCCATTACTACAACAGAGCATCAACCCATTACTACAACAGAGTGGCCGCCACACGGAACTAACTGAAGTGGAAGCGCCAGAGCTCGTCGAGCAGCTCTCCTTGCCGCTCCCCCCCGAAGAGGACCATGACCCCCCGCAGGACGGCTGCCACGTGGGAGTGCAGGCACCCCGGGCCCTGACGTGCACGTACCAGGCTCCACGTGCGCGATTCTGCACGTGGATAGTATGAGATAAACACGAGCGCGACTCTGCACGTGAATAAAGCGAAAAACACGAGCGTGATTCTGCACGTGAATAAAGTGAGAAACACGTGCGCGACTCTGCTCCTGAATAAAGTGAGAAACACGAACGTGACTCTGCAAATGGATAAAACTGAGACAGTTTACACTCGCATACTGAATGAGATTATTTGTACGCAGGTATTTTATGTTCATCCAATTGATACAGTTCATATGTTTGAATGTTTTCGATGATGAATACATTGAATATAAAACTAAAACAAATTAATAAATTCAACATTTGAAATAAATCATAATTAAAGGAAAAATATCAATTGATGAATGTATATTTCTAACTTTTTAATTGTTTAGTTTATTAATTCAAATTTTTATTCTAATAATAATTAATTAACTCGAATGTTGTTAAAGGATTTCGAAGAGTGACATGAATAATATTGATAGAAACGATTAAAGCGACCTAAAAGGAAGAATCTGAGTGTGCAAGTTATTGCTCTGTTCCCACCACGCGCCGCGTGAGAGGCCGCAATGTTCTGGCCAGCACCGCTCCCGAACCTAAAATTTGAAACGACAATATGCACATAAAGAACCGTCAAGACTTGAACATTGCGAGAACAAGATAGAAACGAGTCCAAAAATATCATAAAACATCACTGTGTTGCATGAACAAATTTAACACAATTTATCATGCCATTTTTTCGAATTTAATATCATTTATCCTGCCATTTTCCGAATTTACCATCACTTATCCTGCCATTTTTTCGAATTTAATATTTTTTATCCTGCCATTTTAGGCAGATCGCGTCCACCAGTATACTATATTCACCAGATCAGACAGTCCGAGCACGCCCCGAGAGACGCTTCAAACACAGGCTGTCCATAAGTCTTGAGCTTTCTCTGATTAATGAAGTCTTCCTCTGAATTGGCAACGCATGTATTTCAACCAGATAATTATCGATGACAAATAATAACTCATCAATGAGACGTAGAAACATTCCTAACATGGTCATATTGTCATGTAGACATTATTAGACATTTTTTTGTTATTAATCATTGATGTTCTGTCAATTGAATGCCTTCATTTCTAAATAGGTTGCCCTAGAAGCCTTGTAGCTTATTGGGGCCCACATGTTGTATACATATATCCTGATCCCGGTTCTTCGTCATTCCTCATTCGATTGTAAACCTGTATCTGATGTAAATTACTTGTGGTAAATAAATGTTTACAAATGTTTAATGCTTACAAATTAGCTCGGAAACCCTCGGGCACAGTAGAGCCCGTACAGATTAGCGAACTGAACGATAATAACTCAAGTCATTCAAGTCGTTTCCCAACTTTCAGAAGCAGCTGCGCAAATTGAATTTTTTCTTTCATATCTAGAAACACTTTCTGGGAGATTGGGCTGCTCTTGACTCAGACCGAACACGAGCAAACGCTCATTACAAGTAGATAATCTGCAAAGAAAGAAATCCATTTTAGGTGCTGGCGGCGCGTGAGGCGAAGTTCCCTGGAGCTGCCATTTGTCTTCCTCGGCGATCAAAAATTGACCCGAGTTGATTTTGAGAGATACCTTAACATACATTGAACTGCTTCGCCACGACTATAATATTTACTCGCATATTGAACTGCCTCGCCATGACTTAAATATTTACTCACACTGAACAGCTTCGCCCTGATTTAAGTATTTGCACACACATTAAACTGCTTCGCCATGACTCAAATATTTACTCGTGACTGAATAAGGTTGGGAAGATTAATTGTTTCACACTAGATCCCTCGTGTTCCGTTGCGCCACTATTGAAGATTTATATTAATAATTCGTTTCCAGAACTCCTAGTAGCGTAGGAAAAAGCATTGAGAAAAAAATACAAAAGTGGTCATAACTCATGTGGAAACTCATAACTCATTTACACCTTGACTTCCGTTCAAAGTACAACGCAAATATGTCTAGAAAAAATCAATATTTCATATTTTTAGGACCGTATGCGTATATATTCGGGCTGTTCCATCCGGGTACATTAGCATCTTGCTTTCAGATGTTAAATTGTAAGAATCAAAAAATATTCACACAGGTATATTTTTGGGTAGATCGGCTATTAACTGCGCTCCTCAATATACTTCACTTAGAATCCAACTTGTTCTAAAATCTGAATTTTTAACGTGTGACTAGCATCCGCATGCAAAGGTCAACTTAAATAGAGAAAACATCTACCAGACGTTAATTAGAGACGACTGTATATTTCCATGGAATAAGACACCTCGGATTATATAAAATTGCCACTACCACCCGTTTTTTCAATGTATAAGAAGTTTCCTCGCAGAAGAGGCTGCCACGTAACCTGAAATAAGAGAAAGACCACTAGCACATTTCGTGTAGTACACCACTTCATGCCGTACGTCACAAAACAGGTCACCATCTACAGTAGCTGAGACTCCGCACCGAATGAGTCCGTTGACATTTTGAAGTGTGAGCAGTCCAGATTGACGTCGCACCAATAACAGCAAACCATAAATTTCCATTTGGCCGCCTGAAGCGGAAGAAAACTTGGCAAGCAATCACGGAAACAGATTTGCCATTCTGTCAAAAAAGGAAAAACATCACCTGCAGAGCCCGAAATGGAATGGAGCTTTTTCGAAGAGCTACGCCGTAGTGTAAGCTTCGCAATAGTTACGGATTGGGTTCTTGCAGATGAAATTCTACACTTTTTATCGACAAATTATAGTTTTGGAAACTACAGAGTGAGAAGAAGTTCATGTTTTGACCCAAGACATCTGCGAACACAAACACATAATTTTCGGTACAGCGTGGCAAGATTGGAATTTAGTTTGTGTTGCAGTCACGATAGAGGAAAAGTTGTTTAATGACTGTAATAAAAACGGAATGAAGTTGCATAACGAGCAATCGTTACGCGAGAAACAGCTACGTGCTGGTCCCTTGAAGGAGTACAGAAAGAAAGAAAAAAGCGTGTTTATCACCATCCAAAACACGAATATGATTTATAATTTCCCTGTAGGAACCGTCGTTAATATCAGACCAGGCAGTTACTACCTACCCAAAGAAGCTCCTCAGGAGTGTCTGGTTCCCTGGAAGCATTAATGAGTTCAGACTGGCAGGACACCTTCTTGAAGGGAGACCGTGTAAAACTCATGAGCTCCATTAAAGGATTTTATGGGACTTAATTGAAAATGAAAACTCGAGCGCTCGATCTTGAACATCCGTCCTGTATGAAAATTGTTTCGGGAGGCAACGTAGCATCTATGACATCAGATCCTGCGCGAGTGTAGCATTGTTATGGTCTTGGTCGTTGGCGAATCCATGATGGAACTGTTATCACCTTCATTTTCAAATCAGGCTCTATGTTTCACTGTCGCATATTAATAACATTGTATCCTTCTCTCATACATAGTGGGCGAAAAGGGGTTGCAATATGTGATCATTCTACCTCTTATAGCCGTTTTTCTTTCTTTTCAGGTATGTGAATGTCATACATAACTACTTGAAAATTAATTATGGAGAAGTATTGCGTCTCACAACGTACCCAAGTCGTGAAATTATTCCATCAACATCAGGAGTCAATTATTCTAACACTAAGAGCAGATCGCAGACATTTTCAAGTGAGAGATGAACCAATTGCGAACACAATTCGGAGCATGATTAGTCATTTTGAAGAACAAGGAGGAGTGCGAGGTCCTCCCCGAGCTGGGAGACGTCACAGCATCATTCAGCGCTCACAGACCATGCATTTAGGCACCAATGAAAACA
>VOMN01124687.1:0-17881 GCA_014899125.1 Orchestia grillus
GACAACGACGCACGATGGCTTGGCCTGTATAGAGTACGCCATGGTACAGTAGCATTGGCTTAAGATGTGCGCCTGTCCGTGAGCCGGCACTGGTCGTCTTGGCGATCTTGTGGAGTTCGCCCACCTCTCCCCGAAAAGAGCTTCTGCCGTCTCACCTGCTAGGTTGTTCAGGTATTCTCGATTTCAAGTGCCTGTTATGCTTCTTCTAACGTTCCGGTTTGCCCTTCTATATCGTATCTATGCTCCTCCTGGTGTGGCATAGATCTTCATTACATCTCATTTTTCTTCAAGTTGTAGCATCCTTTAATCATTTACGCCGAGTGAGATGTGACTGACTTTTTCACTCGTATCTTTCTACGATCCGGTTAAATGTCGCTCCACTTCTGGTGAGCTTCTCAGGTTTGGTTCCACTTCTCGTTGGTCTCTCTCATCCGGTGTTCACCATAACCTGTAAGGTATAGTAAAGCTTAAAACCCGATGCTAAGCGGGAAGATGAAGGTATTTTGCTCTTCTCGTCTCTGAAGTTCCCAACGTGGGATTGCTTTGGTGCCACATGTGTTCCTCCTGTATTTTAAGACTTAAATAAATGTACTACTACTACAAAGGTGTGGTCATACTCCTTATGCAGGGTGCGGCAGTTATTTAAGAACACATACTATAAATGATGCAGCACCCGAGAGTTCATCGAAATCTACTCCATTTTGTTGCGAGTAAACATGGCGGAACCAAAAGGTAGCCTGGGGCATGAAGAGGAGGTTACCGTCTCCTCGGGTACATGCCACTCTGACTCCGAGATCACTGCCTGACTTGAAGTCACCTGGTGATTCGTCTTCCAATTTCGTAGAGATCCGAACACCGCAAGGGGGATGCAGAGACCATTTCTCATAGGAAACGACTTTGTCGACGTACGGACAGGCACAGCACACCAGAATTCATGGATTTCGTCCAAGCTGCTAACCAAGAGGACCCTGGGAAGTCCATGAAGGTCTTTGGCATGGAGCTCTCTGTAGATGCGGCTACTGTCCGAAGTGGGGCTTAGGACAACCTTCGTTTATAATCGTACATAATGAAGCAAGGCAAGTTCATGTCTGCGATAGTCTGGCAGAGTAAAATGAACTAATACAAGCGCCTCTTGAGCAAGCTGAAATATCCGGAGCAGCTAGGAATGCTTCGGTTCTTCCAGCTTATGGCACTTTTTATCAACTTCGAGATTTACATCTGGAGCGTGGTAAAAAGGGCCTCCAAAAAGCAACCACTGGGCCTTCAAAACACTGTCGCAGCTTTCTTGGTAACTATCGTAGGTGCTTGAAAAATCATTCCCAGAATCACCTCATTGATGCTTGCGGACAGTTTTAAAAGTATTTGGAACCAATTACGGCAGCAGATGGAGCTTCAGTGAATAATGTCGTGCGTTTTGTCTTTCTGCACTTGTAAATAATGTTTAATTGTAACTAAATGTTTAATGGTAACTTTCTGCACGTGTAAATAAAGTTTAATGGTAATTAAATGCTATGTCTCTAGTCTCCTCCTTTTCAGCGGCTTTTACTTTATTCTCAATTACACCTGCTGGAGTTCCCTGAATTTTAAAAGGACTCGTTGAATTACTCAAAAAATATCCCATCCAGATTTTATAGTGCAATTTTGTTGTGTTTTGAGTCTGTTGAACGCGATAAGATAGTAATCATCAGAAATAATAAAATATTCATTATGGTGGACTAGGAATAAAATTTTAAGACAAAGTATGACAGCTCTGGTTTAGTTGGTCTAACGAATGTTTAAGTTTCATTTGTAAGGAAAGAATAATAATATCTAAATATATAAATTCTTTGATATTATAGGTAGAAAAATGACATTTTTTGTAAATTATCTTTTCAATTTTCTCAAAGAGAGAAAAATTGGTGGAATGGGATGGGGGTGTAGTGTGGGAGGGGTTTTTGGAACGACTTCAAATTTCCACTTGACATTCTACATCCATTTGCTAAGCGTGGATTACTCTAAATTAGGCGTATTGAAACATTTTGAAATTTTACCGTATTAATTACGTTTGCTAAAAAATTAGCCATTTTTGATACTGATCATGAAGTAGGAAAAATGGGCTCATTCTAGGGCAGGTTTTTATCAATGTCGTAAAGAACACTATATATCCCTAAATGAAATATCGTTGAAATGTTTTTTTCTTGAATTACAATACCTGGTTAGCGAAATGTATGAATTTTATTTTTTCGTAAGCATTTACCTGTATACTTTCTCCTCTCATACGTTTGATGATAGATGGAGGATTAATTCTTTGTAAAGATATGGTCAAACATGGGTACTCACACACATTTGAGGCTCGCATCAACGGACCTAATTCTATCCAACGGACTTCAGAACAATTGGAGTACCTGAAGATCATCAATTCAGTCGATCTCAGCGTGCGACTCCGAAAAGATTTCTGTCTTGGGCAAGTAAGTGCTTGGGATTTTTAAATCTTATACGATGTTGCCCATTGATACTGCATCATTGGACCAATTCTCTTGCGTTGTAGGCCATTGATTCAAGCGTCAGCTTCATTGCACTTGCACATCTAGTGCTCTGATGCACATTGCGCATTGGTGTGCCGGTAATACTAGGGAAGTGAAACTAAAAACATCGGTTTTCGAACAGCTGTTTAGCAATCGATTGCGTCTCTGATGCAAACGAAACTGCCAAGGTTTCAACCTCATTTGCGCAACGTACCAACTCTTACCCATACGAGCGCAGCGTTCCTTTCAGGGTATAAACTCAAACCCATGTTCAGTGCTGAAGCAACTGAGTGATTAACAAGTTTTATTGCAATAGAAAATTCATTTTTCGTACATTCGTGAAGTATATAATGTTAAAAATATTTGCGTGATAAATTAGAACAATGTATTTTTCCTTCCAAAATAAAAAAGCGTAAAGAAGAATCTATAATTGGCTGGTCTAGAACACCTTTGGTGCAGGTCACTGCTGGAGTTGCACTTGAAGTACTTTGGATATTCAGATGGTGCCCCGAAGGCTAGCCCAGCCCATCTGAGACCTACACTCGCTTTAATTTGATGCTGCTCAATTACGTCTCATTGAGCACGGTGAGTTTGCGAGGGAGGCTGTTACTCTGACGGCTACACGGGCACTAATGACTGAGCCTAAGTTGGTGCGCGGGCGGCTATGAACGGCTTTTGTTAACTTCAAGCTGCTTTCCCGGACACTCGATGCTGACAGGCTCGAATACACTGGCATCGTTTACTGGGCTCGTAGCTTTTGGTAACCTATAATTGTCAAAATTTGAATAAAAAGAAGTTTTCATCTTCTAATCCGTATGAATTGCATCAACGGTCACTTTTTCGTATGAATTTATATTTGTATCTGAAATTGTATGTGAATAGAGCAGAAATGAGACTATGAGATATTTCAGAAAGCTCAACTTTGCATTTGAAAAATCTAACAATTGCTTTACAAGGTAAGCATTACCAAACGTCAGTTAAAGCAAGTAAAATGTTCAAATTCATTCATAATCACATCAGTTTTGAGACTTATAATAACATAATTGAACACCGAGTAAATAGGCCTCAAGAAAAAAGAATTTCGTATGTATGGGATTTTTTCACACATATTTTCTAATCATATCAGAAATTTCAAACTCATAGTCTTCTTTTCTGAAAATTACGAGTTAAACTTTCGTACACAATTAGACTTCCACCGAATGATTTATCACAGAAAGATTATCTGAAAACCGGATTGCTTTATTTTTCTTTTTTTTGCAAGAAACAACCCAGAAGAACTAGAACCATTCTCCAAGACAATTCATTGCGTGATGTTCGACTTACCTAGCGAGAGGGTCGATCCTTGGGTATATAGTTTCACTACTGCACAGCCGCTCCAGCTGGTCTCTCAAAGACTGAGCATTGTTAGGCACGATCTCGTCTTAACTTTTGATAACTTTCCCTCCAAAGTTTCGCCATGGAGCGAGATTAAGTGCTATAACTTTGCCCCGAAGTGTTGTAAATATGATTCATTAGCGCATGGCCTTAGCTAGAACATTAAATATAGACTTGTCAACTGCCTCATTAGTCTATGAAAGCGGTTGTGAAGGGAAGCTAGAATTATTGGGATTTGAACAATGGTCTTTAAGAATACCATTGGTATTTTGTTTAATTAGAAACGATACAAGCAAATGAAACTGCATTACGTGGTAGGAAAGACGACTCAATGCGTAGTAAATTACTGTAAAGTTATAGTGATGGAAAACGAAACTTCCATATTGCGTAATATTTGCATATTGCTCAATTTCGGCTTCGTGCTCTCCTCACATATTCATGGATTATATACTTTGTAGTATTTCATCAATCGTTAGGAGTAAATGAACGTAGGAAATGTACGGTCCGTATGATTTATCCATCGATACACACATACGTTCGACTACATTCGACATAGGAAAACCTCCACGTTATGGGAACACTTGACTTTTAACAGCTATTCTTTTCTCCCTACGAAAATCAACCAAATTTCAGCACTTCCTCATATCGACTGTTGGAATAATTTCGTTTTACTGCACTTCCTTATTGAATAATTTTGAGAGGAATTAATGTATCACTGAAAGTTTCCAACTGAGCTAAATTATCTCGCCCTATTAAAAATTCTCGATGTATAGTTCACCGCGATTTTTGGCGATGAAATATCTGCAGCACATTTAAGATGCAGATGAATATTTTTTATTCATTTTCTTAAGTATCCAAATATTCAGTTACTTTATCGAATATTTATTTCAAATGCGAGTTTGTTCATAGTATAATCCTGAGCAAAATGAGGAAGCTCTGTAAACTGTATAAGAATGCACGCTAATACCCGCAGAGCTTTTACAAATGATAATTCTCTATGACTCACCCATATACAATTCTATATACAGGGTGCTAATAATCCTATTTTAAGTATAACCCTTGAAGGTTTAAATATCCAATTTGGGTCGTTTAGAATAGTTACATTTGTGACGATCACTGTCGATTTGTGTGAACATATACGAACATGACTCTTTGTCTCTTCATAACATAACTATCCCACCCATCAGAGTCAGCAATCAGAAGCCAGTAAATGTTGAAAGTTGAGTGCAAATACAAAGACAATGTCCGTTATCGTAAAATCATTTGTAAAATAATGGGAAATTAGGCGCCAAGAATTTCCCTTTTCAATTGTAAAACTTTAACAGCAATCAGTTTCTAATGTCAATCCCAGATTTTTCATAAAAAATTCTATCTCACTCTCGAAAAAAAAATTCAAATTTTTAAAAACTGTTCTTAAATTTCGATAGATTCCTATTTCCTATTCAGGCTTCTAGTATATTTGCTTGGGTTCAATAAACATTTTCTCGTCCATATGGGAAATATTTTTCAAACTAGGCATAAATGTAGTAATATCAAATTTATAATTTTTATGTATTGAATGATGTTCAATTTGTAGCCACAGGGTATATGAAAGTATATCGACTGCAGGGCTGATTAGGTAAAGACGAATGATAGGACCGTGACTTCGTCGGTTCAAATCATGTCTACAACGATATTTTCCAGCATTTACAGGATCGAATCTCGCTCAAGGTATACTAGCTATCAATATTTCCGTTATTTACCAGGGTAGCGGTATTCGAAGCAGTCTAGGCGGTTGTTTTTGATCTTGCTCTGACTAAGGATCAAAGAAAACGACGGTAGACTTGAAACTTGAATGATAGATTCAAACAAAAGAGACAATTTATACAAAAATTTGAGAATTTGCAACAAAACAAATGCACAATTGAGCCCAGAATCGACTATTAGCAGTATCTGCGGATCGCTTATGGAAAAAGCTGAATTAGCCTTATAGAAAAAGCTCTGAGTTAAATAGGTAAACGATCATAGTGCACACCACATCGAGAAGTCGCTCTAGCAGCTCTGAACAAACTGGGTAGACACCAACTTTAGCAACGACCCTGGGTGAGCAGCACACCCTTCGTACATCACGCCAAATGCTGTGACCAAAGTCAGCCGCTCTAAACGGCCAATCCAATGTAAGTTAACACGGTTAGTGGCTACTCTCTAAACGAGATGAACGTAATGCAAATTAAAATATGATATTCCATCGAAGATACATCAAACGTAAAGCCTGTCACAATTTTAGAATCTGATAGGCTTCAGGTAAACATTCACGTACATGTCGAATATAAAATTAAGTATAAAATTAAAATCTGATGAAGTTACAGCCAGACTACTTATCAAGCCTCCAGAGTACTTACTCTGTTATCGCCGCTCAGCTTGAATCGTCCCAACCAAGCTCGTCCTTCATTCTTTGATCATCCTCCAGCGTGGGCCTTGTTGATATGCCCCGTCCATCCCGTTACCAGATCTTTGCTCCAGAACGTTCCTGAAAAGGTAACGTGTAGCTGCGATGTTGCCGTATGTCGATTTGAACGTTTTTCGAAGCTCTCTCAATTTCTCATTTTATAAATGTCGATCATTGTGTTTCATGGTCAAGCTCGCTGGAGACCGTTATTGTTTTTGCCGTATCCCGACGGCAAGCCAATGGAAGAAATTATCTTATGCCTACAACACTTGTCGTCGTTGCATTTTCCGTATAAAATTTGTTCGTAAGTTTGGGGCTTGAGTCATAAACTTTACTGTCGCTCGTTCAGCGTCTCCTTGCGTCGGTATATTGTCTTGCCTTCAGCAGTCGACAGTTCATAGTTCTTACAATATTTGAGCGTCAATATTAATTAAAAAATGGGAACAAAAAATAGATATTTAATTTTATTACGTTGAATATAAAAATTTTATTGAAGTATTTTTCACCAAAAATGAAGCATCATGTTATTATCTTTTAGTTTACTACTTAATTTAAGTTATGTAATATTAAGGAATAGTATTTTTTTATTATTAAACTACCATTATTACAAAAAATCTAAACATTTTAAATGCATTTCTCTCACTACAAAATTTGGGTACAAGACCTACTAGCGATGTTTCCTAAGTTATTCGACGAGTCTTCAAAAAAGGCTTTTAAATTCAGAGATCAGAGAGAAGCAGAAAATTGAAACTAAAGTACAATTCCCAAAAAATAAGGCGAGACTGCTAATGAAACATTTGATGACCTCTGAATTTTATGTAAACATGAAGACAGAACAAATGCACACCAGTAACTTAAACCACCATCAGTCCCAATAACAGCACCCGCATGCTTTCAGAGCCGTCTGCGAGCAGCCGTCAACTATCTTGAGGGCTGCAATTGAGGTGGGGACGCTTTTTTGGAAGCCCTTCAACTGCTTAGCAGGTGAAATTCTTCAAAAGGTTGAAATCAGGGGAGCTCGGGGCCACATCTTAGAAGAACTAGAGCATTCTTGCTTACTTTCAATGTGTTAGCTTTCTCACGGAGTGCTTAATTGGCTCTCGTATTTCTCAGACGTTTCCTAAGAGAAAAGATTTCCGTATGATGACTGGGGGCCTCAGTTATTCCCGAAGTTCGAAGACACGTAAACATGCGACTTCAAGGACAGTTTAGGGATCTCAAAATTGCATTACCCTACAGACAAGAAAACGACAACTGTATTCCTCTCAGTTTCCTAAGTTACTTGAAATTTTGCAATGCTGATTTAAAACAAAACTATTTTCGTGCAACGTGTGTCTTTTTTGTAGATTTTGATAGTAAGATTCTCTTCACTGAATCAACCTGAGGGAACCGACAGGGGTTCAAGGGGCACGCGATAGGGAAAGACGGGGATTATTTCAAGGAAATAATTCATTCAACATCAACAGCATCAGGGAAGATCAACAGGACTTGCAGTTCTGTCTTCAGCAGTGAGTGAGAGGAGTGCAAGATTTCTTCATTTATCGTAAAACGTAACTTAAACAATTCTAGGCACAATTCGGCGGTAAAGGTTAAATACGCTAAGTCGCATAGAGAGCTGATGGAAAGGTTGATTTACACAATTACTTTGCAGCGGCGGTGGAAAAGTCAGCCAAGCCTTCGACCTAGAGAACGTTTTGCTTCTGGATCAGTTTACCCATTCAATCTAACACGGACGTTAGCTCTCTCTAGCGAAAAAGACACGTTTGGCTATCGCATAATAACTGTCAGACTTAAAAATATTCCATAAATATTTAATTATCGGGACTCGGAGGTTTGTCGAGCTGCGTTGCGACAACAGATTTGGAGCTTAGAGCCCAGGCACTCAGGGTTTTTTCTTTGGACATCGTCCAGCTGATCGTGCAGGGTACTCTATTAACCTGAGAGAGACTCTTGCCTGAGCAATATGAACGTATAATGGCTTCGAAAGATGATCCGGTCAGTGACAGGATAGGGTGTTTGAGCTGTATTAAAGGATGTAAATTATTCATCTAACATTACGATGACGCAAAGGATTACATGTGTTCTTTAATGTGTATGGCGTGTTCTCAAATATCTCAAATATGTGATACTTGTCGTACCCTGTACTAATAATTTGTTCTTATCAGCTTCGTGACAAGTAATCAGTTAAGATATTCAATCTAAGACGAAGCAAAAAATGTTTCGGTGGCGAATATTAAGTGTATCAAGCAACTGTAGCCTTAGACTCAAATTTAGCGTACGACTCAAGGGTACTGTAGAGAGATTTGATGAAAGGGGTTCGAATATACGTTAGAAATACATTTTCTCTAAATGAAGGCATCGAACAATATCAACGTGGTAAATTGAATACTCATAATTTTCTTCTTATACAACAGAAATAAATAAATCTTAGAATGTATGTTTGCTTCATTGCTTTAAGGAAATGGGCTGCAAACAAAGAAATCCGGAAATATACTCTAGATGTTTAGTGATTACCTGCCTGTCAAATTTGAAAATCCCTTTAAAGGAAAAAAGTAAAAAAATGATTAAATCAAAAACTGAAACAAACAAATTTCACAATTCTTATGTAGAGGATTCGAATATGAACAAAAATCTCATAAAACTGAAAACGTTAAAATGAAGCAGTTATGCCATAACCTTTTTTTAGAAAGAATAGTGATGTATGCAGAGAGCTTCGTCAAAAAAAGTCATAAATAAACTAACTCATAAAAATCTATGAATATTTTATAAATATTTAAGAAAGTAGATTTTAAAAA
This sequence comes from Orchestia grillus, assembly GCA_014899125.1. Classification (NCBI taxonomy): domain Eukaryota; kingdom Metazoa; phylum Arthropoda; class Malacostraca; order Amphipoda; family Talitridae; genus Orchestia; species Orchestia grillus. The sequence continues at coordinate 9,102 of VOMN01124687.1, forward strand.
GCTTTAATAACCATATATTCTGCATATAATTCTGACACATTTTACTATATGTTCACAGTGTTGTAAAGAATTTTACCACAAAAACTGGGAATGGATTATGAAATAAAAATTTATTGATTTAATCATCTAGAAGAACCTAAGACTTCAATTTTATTTTCAAAGTGATAAAAAATAGAAAAAAAAGAGGACAGTGTATCGAGTCTTCAATCTAAGAAAAATATTTACGCATCAGAGAAGTGTGTGGACGATGCTGGATACAAAAGACGTTCTGGAGAAATTCAAAACAGTACAAGAAATTTCTCAATCTGAATAATTATTGCAGAGATAGATTTTCGTGTGAAGATGAAGATGAAACTGTTTGTGTTGGAATTGTGATATAAAAATACACTACAATAGGAAATAGAATAAAAATATATCCAGTTATCTCTAAGATTTCTAAGGTGACTATTAATGGCTTCGGCTATATTAAATTGTCTATGAAAATTCGAAATCCTACTCATAATCGTTTTCTGTTAAAGTTTAGAACGATATGTGTTTTTAACAGCGCGTCGCAAAATGTCTTATCAGCAATAAGTAATGTTAAGCAATAACAAAAAAATTGTGATAAGGAACTCTTTAACTAGACTACTGTTAATTACAAAACAAAAACAGTTCTTATGCAATGATGAATTCTGTAAGTTCATTCATCAAATCAGGTCATATACCTGTAACTGATTCACATCCACTCTGACTTCGGATATTTGCCTGAAAGGATCTATTAGGTGAACTTGTAATGAATCGGTTATTTAGGTTATTCACCAGTGAGATATGTATTTGATGACGATAAACGGTTTTTCAAAAATTTTAGAGACGTATAAAACAAATCTGTTCGATCTCTTCTGATTTTAAATCCAATTTACAAAAAAATGATCTAGTCAATGGAATCCGTATTCGATCTCATCTAGGATCATTCATAAGTAGAAACCTACTGGTATTTGTAGCCCTATGAAATGTTGTTCAACGTATTGAACTTACAATGGGGAAGAGGATTTTGTTCATAAATGGCCATTGAATTGTAGAGGCGTAGCAATTTACGTTTGTCAAATAACCTAAAAAATATCAGATGTGAGTTCTCTTATATGGTTTATTAGTGAAAGGATCCAATTCATCCCCACACCAAGTTAAATTGACCGAATGATTTCATAATTGATTACACATAACAGTTCATTCTTTGTGTGCCAATAATATCATTTAAAGAGTGACAAATTTAATGTTAAATTAGTCTCTGGCTACGCCTAAAAGTAATGTTTATACGAACAATGATTGCTAAGAATGAACTAATATACTCGGACTTCGCGTGCACCGAGGACTTGGAAAAATTGCGTACGACCTTGAAATACAATTTTAGAAATTATGATTTTTCATAAGAGATTGTGAGTAAATTTGAATGCAAAATTTGTGATTTATTTCCGAATCATTGTCTGTAAAGCTTCTTATTAGAAAGAATATTTTTTGTTCATCCATTCGTTAACATACACTGAGATTTCATGGCGAAGAGTTTTGTTGTCTTCGTATTTTGATTTCGCTAACATTTCGTAAGCCTAGCTTGAGTTAGTTTATAGTTCATGTTTTCCGATAAAAGTCAAAACTTGATCGAAAATTTTCAATGTATCTACACAATGAGCAACGCTGTTCACATTCGTTACATAATAATTGTTTAAGAGAGATAAATCTACTTTCTGTAGCAAACCATTCACAAAATCAATCCTGTTTTAACTTGTAAGTTTTTACATGGATTTAAGGAATACCCGATGAGGTACAAATTATCCTGTAATAATTCCTTTGAGTACAGTGTAAGCGGCATGATGCTAGTAGAAGCCCACTAATTCATTACCTCATAGCACAATGTTCAAGTTACAGTTTCAAATGTTCAAGTTACTGTTTCAAATGTTCAAGTTACAGTTTCAAATGTTCAAGTTACAGTTTCAAAACAACTGCCAAGACTACATAAACTGCAGCAAGTTATTGGTCCAGTTACGGCGGCGCTCGACAGATATCCACGCAACTGTGCAGGTCTGACCGAAGCTCCCGTGAATATCGTTGGAGCCACAGGCTGTCATTGCTCTGAAAATGAATATTCAAGCTCCGCGTTGGAGAGTTTAGTTAGGGAGTTTGCGAGACCACGCAACATTGAGCGTCTGTTGAATCGGCGCTTATCAGCAAGCGAAGTTCTCTATTCAAAGACTGAGGGCTTGGAAAAGGGGCGTAGAAATCATTTCCCTTAAAGTGGAATGAGGTATTAGGTGAGCTCGATGAAATGAAATAACCTTTTAAAAATAGGAAAGGGACCTCAAAGTGCGATGGCACTTCCAGTAACGTTTCTCATATACTCGGATGTTAAGGAAAGTATCAAAAGGTCACAACGTCGCATTAACAAAATATTGACAGTGAAATTTTTTTGCACTATCTGTTAGGGCTTAGTTACAGTTCACTTGACGGTAACATCCATTCGATTTCAATATATAGATCTGCTTCTCGTAGATACTTGAACAGTTTGTGGCCATTGGTCACCGCTCCTGAATCTCCAAAAACATCGCTCAATCGTAGTTCAGAAGTGTCAAATAACCGATGCGTTATCTCATCGCAGTGCCGGAAACATGCAAGGAAATGACATTAACGCTACCTGACATATGTACTTTACACACGCGTGGGTCTGTTCCTCTTTGAAGCGTTTACGAGGCAGTTGAGTGTAGCCTATTCAAAGGGGGCACGATTTTTCTTCCAAGTTACCGTATAGTAGTGGCTGCTATGGAGGAGTCTGGTGGCATCTTTAAAATGTCGAAGTTTGTACTTTCATTCTTCGTACCGTTGAGCATTCCATCGTTGGAGCCGCTTTTTCACAGCAACAGCAATCATAGTCTAAGTATAGCTTAATCAAGGTTTGATTATTAGTGAGAGTTTAAAATGAGGGGTTTGTCCCCTTATCACTTCAAGGGTCAGCAGCATTCGATAGGTTACCGCTAGACGAACTTATCACCTTTTGAAATTTGTATCGACACAGGGAATATCTCAGATTCTATACATTCAATTTTACGACATTATTTTCGTTGTGTATGAATTTCAGTAGATATTTGGTTTCGCTCTTGCCGATGTTGGTTAGTTTAGGCTTTAAAAAGTTCTTNATGAATATTTTTTATTGATTTGCACTGCTTTGGGCCATCCGTGTGTATGCACCGGCTGTGTCTGTAGAGACCCGACTCGTTTGTTCTGCGGGGGTATCAGGATTGGTAAGAAAAAAAGTTGTTCAGGTAGTTTCATTAGGGGCTCAGTAAATTTCCTTTGGTATATTATGGAGTTTGTTTGGACTGCATGACTTATTTGTTTGAATATATCTTCATTGGCAGGTGTTTCTGAATTCATCCTCAAATGAAAGTGTTTTCTAGTTGAATTATGCTTTGGATTGACTAGGGTTGCAGCGTTGATGTCGACCGCCTGATTCCTCCCGAACTGCAGCGTTACGAGGGCATCTATAACCCTGGACAACGAAGATTTTGCTGCACGGGTACTGGGCTCGTGATGATTACTAATTGGAAATCGGTGATTCCGTAATTGCTTAAGCATATGAAATTTTATAGTTACCCTCACACTCACTACAGACGGACATTTATCTGAAGGAAAAACATGTATTTCTTGAGAAATCGCGACAAAAAGAATAAATACGTTGTAATAGAAGTGTCCAGGAAAAAAGGAACGCACTATGGGCCGATTGAATGAGCAGCGGTCACGAGAGTAATTGGCAGCGTTAATACATCCGAAAGCCTTTGCCATCCATGACTTAAAATTGCACTATTTTTTCCTCTACATAATTAGTAGATACCCATAGAATAATTCCACAAGACAACCATGGACTCTTCATATTGTGTAAAAAAACTTTGAACGTCACAGACAACGGTTACAAACAACACTAGTCTAAACACAAGACTGTGCACAAAGTCGGCATCACACAACAAAACATAGCTGAACAGGACTGAAAAATCTGTCATTTTAAAGATTCTCGAACGTAAAATTTTCTCTCCGAATGAAAATGAGATGCTGTTTCATATTCGTGCCTGCAGCTATGGGCGGCCTGGAGCCCCACGTTAACTCCCCCTCCACTCCAAGTGCGAAATGCATTAATGAGGAGCAAACTTAATGCCTCGCTGGTTTTTACTCTTGAGCGGCTTAGCCCTGCGGCGAGAGTAGGCTGCTCAGGTTTGTGCACGAATTAAGCTGCTCTAAACTAGAATATTATTGTACCGTTAGAGCTCAACAAAATTATACTTAGTGCGGACTATAAACACGGGTGGAAAATACAGAAGAACTTTTTGCTTCAGGATATGTTTAAGTTCCCAGTTTCTTGCATTTAAACCCCATGTATAGAAGTATAAACAAAGAAATATAGAACGATATAACATAACTCTGCTTCCCCAAACGCAGTTCATATCTGCTTTTCATAAACCTGTTTATTGCTGAATTTAGCGGCACGTATTGATTGAGTCTCTGCTTAAGAGGTAAGGTATTTAAATGGGCACGAAAACAAATTGATCCTATTCCATTTGCGAAACAGTCCAGCTGAACAATTTAAATCACGAAAGAGAAGGAGCAATTTTCTGTCTCATTTCTCTTCTTAAAATAGGATAAAACAGGAATTTAAAACTGGGCATGCATCATAGCAGACGGACGGAATTTCAAACACCTGCTGCTCGACACCGCTGGTAGGCTAATACATAGCCTACCTTTGAATTCTGCATTGTTCGTTTATAATAATATGCCTGTTCTAGTTTTGATTTCTTAGTTTGCAACCTTTCAATTGTCATAAATTTTTTATTCGGCATTTTCGGAAATGATTTTATTCGGGTAAAATGTGATTATTTCAACGAAACGAACTTTATACTAAAGTTTGTTCAAAGACTTATGAAACACGTTGTATGATTAATAAAACTGCTTGAAACAATAATGAAGTACCGTCCCCTCACGCTTGGAATGGTTTCAGCCATTCATAGACTGTTCTTTGCGTCCTCCACAAATGACGGGCGGAGTTATGGTCAAACATTTCAATCTTGGTTTCAACAGACCAAATTACAGTCTTCCAAAATACATGTCCTTTCTACAAGAGCTCTTTTGTATAGCTTAGACGACTTGCTACGTGGTTTTTGCTCAACATGAGAGTTTTCTAGGGTGTGAAACATATCGCATTACCGTGAAGTTCTCAACTGATACTTCATTCACTCACTGCAGTCTCAAAGGCTTCCAAATCAGTTTTTATCTCTTTGCGAGACCTCATGGGCTAATTTTTAACCATTCTCATCAAAGTCAACGACACTAAAGATCAGCCTTCCATGGAGCATCTTATCTCGTTAAGGCAATAATTGGGCCATGTTCCATAAACTTATGAATAATTGAGCCAACGGTAGAGTACGGCATATTAATTTGCGTTGAAATCTTTTTATGCGATATTTCTGAGGAAAGAAGTTGATTTTTTCGTTTCCGAAAATATTCTGAGACTTCTTTGACTATCAGCATGACGTCCCTTACAGTGGGTCATGTAAGTATTCGTAACGTACCAAATAACTTACTTTTTCACTATTAAATATATTTCAGAAAACCTTAGTGAATTATGAGTCATACTTAAAAAAGGGCAAGACCGAACACATTAAGTAATGTTTAGTGAACAAGAACTTATTGTAAAATGCTTAACCATCAACGAAAATAGGAGAACAGGATGACAAATAAGTATTTCTAACATAATATTCAACTATATTAATACTTGGTCGCATAGCCCTTATTAGATATAACCGCTTGCAGGCGTTGCTTCTATGAAGAGATAAGGGTTTTGCAGCAGTCCAGAGTTATTTTCTCAAATTCTTCAAGGCAGCATTGTTCCAATTCAGCCAAATTTGATGCCGGCTTCTATCTTGAATACAAGAAACTGATTTTTTCATCGTCAAGCTTATAAAGAGCGTACAAGAGGAACGGCCAGTGATCAGAGAAATTTTTTTTCCAAAATATCCAAGTGTCTGTAAATTTTGTGCACCTGTATCAGAAATGCGAGTTAGCATATCTGGGGTGTGAGTTAACATATCGCGGGTACAAGTTATAATATCAAGGAGGCGAGGTACCATATAAGGAGTGCGGGTTACCATATCTGGGGAGTGAGTAGCCTATCGGAAGTGCGAGTTACCATATCAAAAGCCCGAGAAAATGAAATAATGATTTTCTTATCTCGTTCAAATTTAATGCAAATTCCCCTCCTTTATTCTGCGTGGGTGGATGCGTTAAAATTTTCTTTGTGGTGCACGCATAAAAATTGTTGGGAACCATTTTCCTACACGTAGCTGGAGAAAAGGTTTTGGGATGGTTAGTCAAAATTTTTGATTCAGCTAACAGCACTGTTTTACGGTAGCTACTACGAATTGTATAACAGATGAATATTCAACAACTCTGGGCCGCGATGACGAATAAAACAGTTTAACATAATAAATAATCGTACTAATTAAGTCACTCATAAATGAATACTGTATGGGCACGATTCCTTTTGTGCTGGCCTCGTGTTTAATTTATAGAAAGCTTCAAACTGCAGGGCTTATTTGGCCAGCTTTCTCTGCGAATGAAACTTGGAAGATTTCATGAGTCTGAGAGCGTCACAAACAAGTTCCAGACAGGACGACAGGTCATCAGGCTGTTGTTGCCCTGGGGCTCATCAGCAGACATGAAGCCTAGAGTCATACATAGTTCCTGGAGTCATACATGGAGTCATACCTTCTGCATGCATCAGGAGCTTTTCACACTCATTTTCCCTTTGGTTTTACTTCTGCCTAGCCAATAGTGATACAACATTTAGATATAACGGGAGAATTACTGCGATGCGAAGTTATTAGCTAGCTCAGAAAAATACATTTGATCTAAGCTATTATCTATGCAACAAAAAGGTCTCACCTCACACATTAATGAGAATTTTTCATTATCGTTTCCACATAAGCTGCATAGCACTGTTAACCCAGAGCAAAGGAAACAGTTGTGCTGACTTAAATAACGAGGGCCAAGAGGCGTAAGAAGAAGGACAATAATATTATTTGATCAAAATCTACAGCTTCAATGTTCACAACCCCGCACCCACGTTACAGAAGAAGCTACATCAGAATGACCGAGAGACCTAAGCTTCACTCATTGTATAAATGAAGGCGATCCTTTCTGGCAAAATATACAAGCAATCAAACTCAGTAAAATAAGAAAGCCTGTGAGAACACAAAGATGACTTATGAGCATCGAGTTTTCTCGTGCATTGTTCAGTTTATTAAATGATGTTGTTAAAGTGGGACGTATTTTCTTCATTCTTATAGGTATTTCATTTTAGCACACACGTAGTTTTCGTTAAAATATTGTTAGTAGATGTTGTACAGGAAAAGTAAATCCTGTTTTACATTAAATGCAATCTACGGTTGCAATATCGCAGTAAGGAAGGTAATTAATTACCTTCATTCAGTTTAGTTCACATTCCTCCTATCAATTACCCACTAGGAACTCATGCACATATCATTGCTTAGCAAATCCAGCGGACACGAATATCTAGACTTTGATCGCATTTGTCCAATGGTCGTAGATATTTTGCTGATGTTCGATAAATTATTCGGTTTTCGAACGCAGCAGTGTGCAAAGACGGGCGTATCATTTCTCGCATTGTTGCACCCAAGACAGAGTTAGTTAGCTCCAAGACCTGTCTCTGTTCCAGTTCTCAAATGCTGAACTCACGTTTTCTATGAGTATTCCCTACTATCTATTTCTTTCTCACAGGAAACTTCCCGCTAGACTCTAACTGTAAATTAGAAGCCATTGAAGTAACACACGTCATCAACTTTCTGCATTTTGCTGCGCTGACATAAGAGTTTACTTTCTTATGTTCCTACTCCTATACACTCCTCAAATCGGACCGGACCCTCGGACGAAGAATTCAACCTTAAAATGCAGAGCCTCCAGACTTTAACCAAAATGCCAAGTTTTATGAATCCTAGATCAAAAAGAATTCCTTCTTGCATGCTGCTGCTCCGGCATGTCTGCAATAATATACAGGCACGTACCTTGAACCATATATTCGTCCAGGGAACGTATGTGTTGAATAAATTAAAAGGTTCAAAAAATATGTTTTGTGGTACGGAATAAGGGCATCCAGCATTTAATTTAAAAAAATAGTAAGGGTATATATTCAACTTCAAATAAAATAGTAAACATTACGTGACTACTATGATATTTTATTCATTCAATTTATTCATCAACGTTTGTAATAATTGACTGCATAAAGTTCAGGTGCAGATTTATCCCACACACTACGTACCTTATTTTCTAGAATCAAGGCCCATTCCTTTTTGCATTCTGAGAATATCTCAAGACGACCTTCTCTGATTTGGAACATACGGGAAAATTCAATCCGTCAATGTCGGAATGTTTTGAAGGCGATTCACTCGAGCCTATAAACTATGGAATGGTTTTCTGGNCTCTATTGCCTATGGCCTATCCTATGCCCCCTGAGGGGTTTTTGCCCTAGAAGCAAAACTGTGGAAAGAGGGAAATCAATTTCATATGAACTCCACCGTACCACGTGCAATGCCTTCACGACTATCCTCAATGAAATAATTCATAACGCATGTGTACTTGAATGAATGCAGTAGTATTAACGAGGGAGTATTATTTGCCGTCGTATTGAAACCATCGATCGTAAATAGTCCTTTAGAGTTTTATTTTCGGGCGGCGGTCGATTAATATCTATT
>VOMN01124693.1:0-15072 GCA_014899125.1 Orchestia grillus
CTTCCAACGAAGAGCCTGACGAGCCTCATCTCGTCACAGGTACTAAAACGAATTACGTAGTAAAACGAATTACGTAGTAAAACGAATTACGTAGTAAAACGAATCACGTAGTAAAACGAATTACGTAGTAAAACGAGTCAGGTTTTTGAACCATCTGGTCACCAATATGTTAATAATCGTGAGTGCGATTTCTTTTACTTGTAGCATCAAAAAATTAAGTAACTAACAAAATTTGACTAAGGCATCTTTCGGCATACATAAAAACCTGATCATCAATGTACGTTTTAGAAAAACTACTGAAATTTGTTGTAATTCCTTGTTTTACAACTCATACATCATTGGATTCCCAACTTTAAATCTATGCTTGAACTTTCAACAATGAATTTTTCTGTATATTTGCCGGTAAATTCTACAAACAGAAGGGACAGCAAGGGGAAATCCTCGCAGTCCCACCGTCGCCAATATATTTTCATGTTTCACGAATAAAATTGGCAGGCCAATTGTCCTTCCTTTCTTAAAGATGTCCTCCATGACCGCTGCGCTGATGCCTTTTTACGTCTCAAATGGCCATCCCTCCTTACTTTTAAACTACCTTAATGATAAGCATCTGTTAAATTTACAATGGAAATAGCGCAAAAATTATTCCCTTTTCTCTTGACTGCCGAGTGTCAAATTGTGGCAATAAATCTGAAACTCCGGTGTACAGGTAGCCCACTTCCACCAAGTTGGGGACGAGCTCTTACAGTTTTTGCTATAATTGTTTCAAGCTGAACAGCGCATGAACTTTGATTAATAGAGCCTCTAAGATTTCTTCCTCTTTCACCAACTTGGATTTCGAATTCGAATTTCTGAAAAACTCTTTCTTTGAAAATGGTTTTCGTTGTCCTCTGTTAATACTCAGAAGAAAAGATTCTCATCACGAAAATATGAAGGCACTTCAAATATTTGAGAAATTTTTAGAACTGCTTTGTACCCTTTTCTTTGATTCTTGTACCTCAGTTATTTGTAAAATATTTTCTCATAAATAACTTACGTATTTGCATTGGATGATCATCGCACAATCAAGTTTTTTCCGGTACAAAGATTCGTTACTGGTGCCTATGCGCATGCGCTCATCTTCAATTGACAAATTCAGCTGCACACAGAGTGCGTCCACGTACGCTAGAATGTCAGATAATTTGTAGGCCAGGTCAACATCGCGGTAGATGATCCCGTCCCGCGGCTGTTTTTGGCACACCCTCCCTATTCGTCCGCTCGCCTCCACGCTCAGCAGTCAACGCCGTAGGAACGAGAGCGACTTCAAAATACAAGTGACTCGGAGATAGCGACCGAAGAATTTTCGAATCTCTGTGTTTTTCAAGAAAATCCAACATCAAAGCAGTCAGGTAGCTCTTACCTACAGAAAATTATGAATAGGTAAATTTGAGTTATTGTAGCATGATTATCCAAGCATAATTTAGCATAACATCAGAAACAACAAAAACGGCAAACGTTGCGCAGGGCATGATAGCAGTAAGCCCAGAAACAAGAAGAAAGCCTTTCTATTTCCGTTCTCTAGGATCATGATCCAAATGCCCTGACCTGCAGCCGCTTTCATCAGATGAAAACTGTCTCGCAGTAGAACGTTCAACCGCTTCCATTCGACAAGTCTACATCGTTTCAGGATTCAGCAGCGTAGAACAACGGAGTAAGCCTAAGAGTAGACAAAGGAAAATGATGGATTTCCGGCATGAAACGTTACGGTTCCAATGAAATCGACCCGAAGACTTTTAGGAGAGGATAAAGTGAAATATTTTAATAAACCACAATGAACTGCGTCGATTTTTCAAAATTTCAACAGCGACGCCTGCTTTCATAGTTTCAATAAAGAATGAGAAGAAAACACTGAAAAATGCAAAGCAATAGCAGAGATATAAAGATGAAATAAAAACAAAGCTTTCGATGGATTGTACAAGGCGAAAGGTTCATTTAATAACGTTCACATACATGGCTAATTTACTTCTCCTTCTATAATTCATCAGTGCACATTTTTTGTAATACAAGTAGCGATGGAAACGTCCACGCAGTGTGGAGTCCTACAAGGCAGTGAGAATGAATTAACACCGCCGTGGCGCTCTGACTATGAGTATGAATAGTAGTAGTGAAAGCAGCGCTTCAGCAATTCAAGACTATCTAGCACCGAAAGAGTAGGGACCATTTAGTATGGACTTAGGAGAACGGGGAATCTATGCACAGGGTGTGTTCCTCCACAAGATCCCCTGCGCATAGAAACAGCAAGTTAGGAAGGAAGAAGAAGAAAAGACATATGAGAAATAGCGAAGAAGGAACGAAAACGGAAAGAAGCAAAGTGGGCACGAAAGATAGAAGTCCCGAAGGCCTATCTAAAGCTGAGGTAGTCTAGCGGTGCTCCCCTGGGGGCGCTAGTCCCCATAGCATAGGATAGGCAAACCTAACTAACCTACCTCTATTGCCTATGGCCTATCCTATGCCCCCTGAGGGGCGTGGCGCTTTGAGAAAAGCATGAGTATTTTACACAGTGAGGAATACTAACAACAATATAACATTTATGAGTCACTCGTCATGAACGTCTTCAAAACGATGGACTTACTCGGTCATCACTATGCCTCACATAAGCATTCTAATGACAAATTCCTTCCTAACATTTCGCTTATTAAAATATGCCGGCACTTCCGAATTCCTGGCGGCTATTCCACACATCGTCTGGTGAATGAAATTTTCGATTACAAATATTCCTCGATCTTTTCTTGTTCTTCAAAAGTATCTCATTCACCTTCAGAAACTCATTGTAATTTCATTCAAAAAAGGCTTGTTTCGAAACATCATGGTATGCCGTCAAGAATTCATTTCTTCGTTAAACTGGTTTATTATTGAAGTTTCTAAGCCTTATCATTTTGTGGTTAAACAACTACAGATCAACTGTTCTACAGCCAGTATTTTATATTTAAAGAATACATATAAAATTAATTAGCAACTCTCATAGAAATGGAACAAATTTTGTCTCTTCAACGCTAGACTTTTCCAAACCAGTCAACACGTAGGCTACAAAAAGGGGTAGGGTCGCACATTAACAAAAGTAAAAAAGCTCATATATTCTATAGAGTTCATTCCTTGCGGTAACTTTGACACATAATAAGACTCTAAAATCTACACGTTACCATTGGTTCAAAACTCGTACGCTGTAAGTTAGCGTCCCTATGGAGACCAGATCCTTACCCCTACAGGAGCTACCAGTCTGCCTTGGCCAAAGAACGCACCAGCACAACCTCTCGTCAAAGCAGGCTCAAAGAAAACTGATCACAGTCACACTAGAGAAAATTACTGCGTGGAGGGCAAACTACTGCCAAAAAGGGTGGGACTCCACCAAACTAAGTCGACAAATGTTTAGGAAATGAGAGAAATCAATTCATAGAAAGTCAGAGAAGTTAAAATACTATAAAAAAGCCTACAGATTATTGCTTTATTTTAACCTTAAAATCTTTAATCATGACGTACAAGAAAATGTGTTATTCACGTATTGTACTGCTTTTGCTGTATCAACGTCATAGGAAATACCCTATTTTCTTTTTCTAAAAGAAACATTTAGCACGGCGATCTAAGGGTATGAAATTGATGTAACAATGATATTATTGTGAACGTTATTATCCGCTAGCACAAAATTAGATAGAAATGAAGCGAGATGCACCAACTAACTCGAGTCTCCCTTCACAGAAACTCATTGGCCACTTTAGTTAACTCACGCGCTGCCAGTGCGTAGAAACAGTAAGTCAAGAAAAAAAGAAAAGATGAAGAATAATCAACAAAGAGGTATGAGAATCGAAAAATAGTGGGCACGAAGACTCATAAGACCTAACTAGAGCTGAGGCAACCTATCGTATATCCACAACGCGAGTCACAATAGCATGCAATAAACAAACCTAACCAAATCCTATTGCTTATGGCCTATCCTATGCATACTGAGAGGATAAACCTAAACACAAGCCAAAGATGAAGTCATCAAAACACTAGATTTACCGAAGAAGATGAAATTTTCTCCCGAGAACTCCAAGGACGGAATAAGTCCTATAGAAATTTAACCATGTAGGTAGTTTCTATGGAAACAATGTGAAGAACCATAAAAAGCCTAAAGCGAGTCCATATGAACTTCAAACGAGCAGCTCCGCCCTGAAGAGACGAGTGGGCCTGACAACAGCATTCCTTACACTCAACGAAATCTTCCATTCCATCGCTCACCTTTCAAAGATAGAAATTTAATGTCTAGCAAATTCAAGTATATCTGTACAAGCTTCTTAGCCAATATTGAAAAGGGAAATGGTTTTGAAAAATTATTACCCAAGTATTTTTCATGGAATTAAAACATTCCAGAAGCGCCAAAGTGATCAAAATTGCTATTCTGATACGGAATATTTCATCGACGCTAACAAGACTACCCTCTCATATCAGACTTCGCAGCTTGGAATAACGTGCAAGCCAAACTAGAAACGTGCTCGTGCAGGAGGCTATATACGAGTTTCCGGAACAATTTACTTCCATAGGCAATAATATCAAAAAATTACGAACATCAGCATCATGATAAAATAAAAAAAACTGAGTCAAGGCTATGAAAAAGCATATAACTATAACTTGATTCCAGTAATTATTCAGACTGCAGATAATAGTAGTAGGGTTACAGGTATAAAATTGTATGCAATTCATTTTTCGCGAGATATGTGCACAACCTTCCGATTAAATAGAAATGGTCGTTCTTAACCCAACACAGTCCAGCGTTGCATTGATGGAACAATTGAATCAAAATAATTTTATCAAATTATTATGCATTCAAAACTAGGGTGAATATGGCACGATCCACACAAGTGTCAGTAAGTTTTCACACAAAATTTCGTTCATTCAAAAAATTTTGCTCTTTTAAAGTTAAGAGTAGTAAGTACTACGCCCTAACTTGAAACAGCAAATCTAGATTAAAACTCCATTTCGAGTTTGGTAATCAAAATCAAAACACTTTCACTGTACAGACAAGCGTTAACTGCATTCCACCAACCACCATTGAGTGCAAATATCGGTTAATAAATTAACCCACTAATATTTCTAGTTTAAAAAAAATGGTTCGCAAATAAGAAAATAAGAGTTCTTTCGTGGCCTAGCCCATCGCCTGACATTAAACCCATTGAAAATTTGTGGCTAACATTCAAAACTGTCGAGTGCAGCAGGAGTTCAAAGAACCATGTTGATTTGAGGATCCTCTGCATTCAAGAATGATACTTAATACCACAAACGGTGAGTCAAGTGTTAGTTTCGAGTAACAGTAAGGTATCACCACTAAATACTAAAAACTTGCCTTTAGTTTTGGCCAAATAATTATGTCCCATATATTTTTTGCTCAGTTGATATTCTGGTTGTCAATGGATTTTCTTGTTTATATATTCTGGTAAATACACGTTCTTTGAACTACCTGTCCTCTTTACCCTAAGCCAGAGCTCGAAATATTCAAAATACATACAACATAACGTTGTGCAAATACTTGTGTCCAGGCACAGTATATATTTGACGCTGCACACAAGTGTTCTCATGTTATATGAAGCGAAATGAAATTATCTTTCGAATCAAAATAATTACAACATCCAAGGCTTCAAAAAATCTTCGAGAGGTAAATAAACATCTTCTTATATCTCTACCGGTTTTGGCATTGATATTTGGTTGAAAAAAACTTAAGTCAAAGATCTATCCGTGATCTAACGATGCACAGACGTATTTTTAACAGTCCAAAAAGAAATTAATATAAAGATTAGCGACATACCGAATATTAGGCATCGACAAGAATCGGAGCTTTTCGCAGGAATCGGTATCGGCACTCGATAAAAATTTCAGATTCCTACCACACTCGAGGTGGACAATGTTATTAATAAAAAAATATTGATTTTATATTAGCGTACACGGAACTTGAAGCTTATTATCGCCTCTTAGTAAGTACGTATCCCACTTATATAATATGTAATAGCCCCGTGTTGCTTGCTTCCTTAGTCCGTCCGTCTCGGTCACGCGCTCAAGGATTTAGATAAGAGAAAATTCTCAGGTTTGTATTCCTAATCAGCGAGACTGTCGGATTAGACCTAGAAGCTGCTTCGCATTCCACGACAGTAGACCACGAAAGACACGGCAGATGCTCACAGACCTGTTGACTGAAATTACCGACGCGCACGCACAAGGGGCAGTAGGACAGCCCACACACCCGCGATTCCCATGAGGCCCAACATGACGAGCCATCCAAGCACCAGAGGAAACGACGCTGGGAGCACGTACTCCGCGGAGCCAAGGCGACTACGCAATGTGGTCTGACGCTATTTCCAATAAAGAAGAAAAGCTGAAACTAACTCTTGAAAGCAAAATAGAATTTCACTCAAATGCGAGACCCCAACTCAAACCACACGGATAGAAATTGACGAACGTCAGTAAGATGGCAACTTGAGAAGCACACCATCCCCGACTCTTGAGTAAGTCGATCGCTGATTGTAACGATAAAATTGAGCTAAAATAATGTGGGTAACTCGCCGTTACAAAAGTAACCGCGGAAAACAAAGTCTTACCGTTGCAGGGAACACATGGGCCTCCTTGGCAACATGCAACGAGACTGTTTGGCATCATCGCCACAGGGGAGGTTAACAGACGAGTCCTAGGCGAGGGAAGTTAGTGTGAAAGAAACAGCGCGCGTCGGAACATACGCAGTGCTAGGGAGTTCGGTAGGAAATCTCGAGTTTTAGAACTTGCAGGGAGTTGTGCTTGTGGTCGACCTCAGTTTTTAATTATATTCAAATAACCATGATTTAGCGTAATATTCAGTCTAAGCTTCGATAAATATCTATATATTAATACGCTTGTACCTACGTACCATTCCGTCATGGTTCGCCACTGCGCAAGTAAAATTTCAGGTCTCGAGCGAAGTATCCTGTATACGGGTTGCATGTTTCGCTATAAAAAGACAGTCTTCGCGGCACATTTTCAGTTTCCCTAATAGAGTTCAGACTACTCGCATCATCAAGAAGAAAATTGCATCCAAGACCGGACTATCTCTGCGCTGAACCTTTAACCTTTGTCCAACACTTGAGAGGACCACTTCTCACGGGCTGGTTTATCTAAAGTTTGTTTATCTCAATTTCCGTGAAATTTTCATGGGTCCTGCTAGTTGCAAATAACGCGCATTAGCTACTCACTCTGTGGATGCTCAGCCTCTGCGTTAACGAATAATCGGTTCTTCGCCAGCTCGATAGAGGAGGGCTCCCTTGAGTTAATGGCGCTGCGCATCCCACTATATAATTTCAGCCCTGTGTTGCTTGCTTGGTCCTTCCGTCCGTAACTAATAGCGAGACTGTCAGCTAAGGCAGTCCATATCAGCGAAATTGAAAATGACATTTTTCATGTCAGAGTTACCGTATACAAATGGGCATCTAATAAAGTAAATGTAATTTTTCTCACCATTTTCGGTGTGGCGCGTCCACTAGTAATTTAATAGCTCTTAAAAAACTGACCTACACGCGAAGTGGCGGTTTATTCTTTGAGTTTCTGTAAAACTAAAGATCAGCGGTACAGCATTCTCTCCCAATTTGCAAACGAGCTATTATGAAGAGTCGTTTTCCTAGAGCGCTGAGTAACCCACAATGAAAAATAAATATCGCACTATGAAGTCGCAGAGCGCGAACGCGCACGACTGTAATGAATTTTTTAGCCTATCATAAATTACAGAGAGATTTGTTATAAAGCGGACTACTCGAGAGGAATTACTAGCTCGTTCGTTCTCTGTTTCCAATGTGTAGCTTATTTTCTGCAAGTCATGACTTGTTTGTAGGATTTTTGCATTGGAAATGTTAGCTCTTCCCTTTACCACGTTCAATACCCGTCTCTCTAAAGAATAACTTACGATTAAAATCTTTCACGGCATTTAATTCTCCACACTGAGTATCGTTTGATTCCTAACACTTCGCTTGACCTCTTCACGAGTACACCACCTGGAGAAAATGAGGAAAAACAGTTCACACCACGAAGCCGTGTAACTTAAATGAATGAGGGAAACAAAGTAAAGTACTAATATACAATTCTATTATCATTATGATGGATATAAAAAAAATGTAGTACGTTTGAAATCCGAAGTATGTGATAAGGTAACCGTAGGCACATTAAAACCAGACGCTGACACCGTTAGGACAGGTACACCCAAAAGGAGCGCCCTACCGTCAGGCTTCAGAGAACTCCACTGGATGTGAATGGCGAGGCGCACGTCATTGTGTGCCTCAGGCTGTTTGCTTGCAGGTGCCCGACACCTGTCCAGTTATTACCGTCCCCTACGACTATTATCACTTAAAGTTCAGCTATCACAAATACTGTATAAGGAAGAGTGATCTTACATCATCGGTTTCTCGAGTTTTCCCAATCACCAGCGGAGGCGTTTAATAAGCGGAGGTAACCCAACATTCAAAGCTAGAAGGATACTAGGAACAAAGATAACAGCCACGTTTTCAAGTCGACTACCCTCGTTCCTGCGGTTCGTCAGCATTGCGCCGATTCTGAGCCACTCAGATCTGTCTCACGCGAGTCATCAATAATCCCCCAGCTATTTGGAGCCCATCGAGAGATTACACATTGCAGTAAAGTTCATGTATTGTCGGTCGTGAAGTGTTTAACTCCTCCGGCATCTACATGATTATTTCCATCGCTCAGAGGCTGTTGTGCATTTTCAATGTAGGGTACCCGGGATGAGCTGATGGAACTTCAAATAAATTTATAATCGAATTCTAATTAAATGCAAAATCTTGAATCCCGTTAAAATTTTACATGTTCAAAGCCGCCTTTAGTTATAATTCATCATTAACGAAACTGACCCGCCAATCATACTTTCAAAACGCCCTCATACGACTTGAAATATAAAAGTCAATCTCAGGTTACTAGTGAACTCACCCTGCCGAAAGTGGCAGGACAAATGATGAAAAAGCCTTCTTAATTACGGTAACTCTCACATGAAGCAATTTTATTTTCAGTTTCACTTATACAGACTGCCTTAGCTGACAGACTCGCAATCACTTTAAAAATACAGATACGGGAATTTCCTTCTATCTAAATCCTTAAGAGCGTGATACAAAAACGGCCGGACGGAAGGACCAACCAAGCAACACTGGACTATCATTATATGGTGGGATCATCATTCACTTCTAAAAAATTATCCCTTGTGCCTCTACATCGTGATTAACAAGTGCATAAAAATCGAAAAGAACAAAATTATGATTTGAATTGAACAAAACAAAGAATAGAAGTTCCCATGAACACACACCGTAACAGCTCATATTCATAAATTTCAACTTGAAAATGTTCAACTTCAAACACTTAAACCAAAGTCAAAAGAAATCTCCAGAGTAATTGTGTTTTTTTTTTCAATGCAAGCATGGTTAGATTAGCAAAGTAATGTGAAATGACATTTTGAAAGGAGCATACATTTTAACTCAATTTAACAGGATCCTTGTTTGAAATAGTTTGAAAAGAGATAAAGATATAGCTAATGACCATACACAGTTTAGAATTATTTTAGTGAACTTACGTTATTAATATCACATTTATTAGTAATAATTTGTATCCACCTTATAGAATGTGCAACATAAAATGTATGGAAAAGCGGAAGTTTTAGGATGTTCGTTGGACTTTATTACCCAAATTTTTGAATAGAAATCACAAGTTAAAAACTTGGGTCCTTATGTCTTTTTCACTTTTCATTCAATTTATTTAAATAGTTAAAACTCTGAAAGTTTACATCGAGTATGCGAATAGAAATTTAAACAAAATTTTCATAAGCATCAGTAAAAATGATAATCGACCTCGGTATCTTCGTAAGTTTAGAATCAGCTCAACACTGATGAAGATGCAATAACAGATGGTGGAATGGGTGACGCGCAATTGTGTAAAATTCAGGAATAGCATGAAAAGAAGCACCGTCTGCCAGCCGTCAGTTAAAAATAACCAATGTTGATCTCACGTGATATTCCTAGAGACAAGTCATGTGATGGAAAACTAAGCACACGAATAAGGTAGTAAAACCAGTTAATGGTGGTTCTATTCAAGTCTCCTGACAGTCAAAGACATTTAACGAGGGAGTTTAAGTAGTCTAAGGTAGCACATGGGTTGTACATTCTCTTCTAGACCGTAAAGTAAAATGCACCGAGATTATTATGATACGCAGCTAGGTTATAAATTTAATTAAGATCAAAGTAAGGTATAGGAAGGAGTGAGGTTCCGACTAACGATGCTCACCTCGAAGCGAAGGTAAAAGAAATATTAGAGAAAGAAACACTTAAGAATTGATTCAGAATTCGAAAAAGACACATTGCCGACCTGATCGAAAAAAACATGAAATGAGAACTTTGGCATATGCTATAGTCCACATTTATGATCAAACAACTGACCATTATAGTTCAATTGTTGCAACAGCTGAGGTCTTCTATCACGCTTAGCAGCTGATCTGAAGCGGATACGCTGATCTCAAGGCCTACGCACCTGTTGGGGTTGAGACAGATGGCAACCCTGCAAGGCCGTCAAGTCGAATTCTGAGCAGCGGAATGGGCAGGTGCTAAGGTTGGGTCTGAGTACGAGACCAAACGACTGACCGCCCAGCTCTGCGTAAAATCTATGCATTTTCTGAATTTTCACTTGAAATTATTGGCAATTAAAAGTTAAACCATTAATATATTACGAATAATTCTGCATCCTAATATTTGCTCAGTATGCAGGAATGTAGCCGTTCTTAAAGGGATATCTCTCTCAGGAAGAACGGCTTCTTAGCCTCAATGTTTTCCAAGTCTTCAATATAAACAGTGCAAAAACAGAACTTTATTACTCAGACTTCTGGATAAATTCTTCCATTGAAGAATCGAACCTTGCACTGCCCCAAGCGGGTTCCTCGTAAAACGTACTGCGTTTTCACCCACTACAAAAAGGAGAGTATAAATTCTTTAAATGCCCGCAAAAGAGTGTATTATATGGCACATTCTTTCAACACTATTGGTCTTTAAATGTTTTTCTAGCATAAAATCTCACCGACATAAGTTGAGTCCATATTCGTTTTCTAATGTTACGTATCAACTATGATTTTAATTGCCGTATTTTTTAACTTAACCGTGCATTTGCATTATGAAGTCATTCCGGCCAAATAATTATTATAATCCAGAGAAACCTAAACTCTCTTATTTACCTTATAGTGGGAAAAGACAGGAAACATTCTTTACAGATTAGTTACTCAATTATTCTTGCCTCGTCAATTATAGAAAAATATTTTCATTTTGATAAAATAGACACTGACGAAACTTTGTATTTGGAATGGGAATAAAATACTAAAATACGAAAGTGAACTTTAACTTAGGCTGTCTCCACGGCCTCGTTTTCACAATTAGAATTTGATGTCTACGATAAATGGTAAGGCCATTCTACCGTTCCGGGCAATACAAAGCCTGACTTGATTGCGTCCTTGAACGTGGAAAAACGACAAATATTGGAAAATATGGATAGCAAATTACTCCAATTCAAAATAGTTTCCCAAATAAAATATTCGACACACTCTGAGGTTAGGTTATACTAAGTGATGTGTCGAATAATCGGGATCGGCAAGAATCGGCATTTTTTGCAGGAATCGGTATCGACAAGAATAAGCACTTTCTGCAGGAATCGGCATTCACAAGAATTGGCACTTTCTGCAGCAATCGGCATTCACAAGAATCGGCACTTTCTGCAGCAATCGGCATTCACAAGAATCGGCACTTTCTGCAGCAATTGGCATACACAAGAATCGGCACTTTCTGCAGCAATCGGCATTCACAAGAATCTGCCCTTTCTGCAGCAATCGGCTTCGGCAAGAATGGGCACTTCTTGCAGGAATCGACATCGACGCACTGAAAATTGCCGATTCCTACTATACTCGAAATGAACATCATCGAGAAGAAAAGTGATAATGATTCAATATAATTCACATTTCGGAAGTTGAAGCATAAGCACTGCCTGTCTGAAGGCACATGTGCAGTTTCTATATTTTTGTGATGTGCATTACTATTAAAACAGTTGGTGTTCATTAACATCAGCTGTGTTTTATTACACAAATGTCGTACGAGCGCATACGTGAACACAGTTAATAATGCAGCGAATGGTGTCGTTTTCTCCGAGTGTAACCATTACGGACGTTGCATAGCATGCATTAAGACCTATATGGACTGAGATGTTCGAGATTCCTTCTTTTTATAGCATTGCGATATTTTCTAATTAAACTGGCTCTGAACACATTTCAGTAAAACGATAATTTGAAAACGTCGTCAATCAATGAAAGCGGTTTCATGTCAAAAGGCATAAGGTAAACAAAAGTTGAGACTGGTACACCAAGTATTTTCACATTTTGTTAGACTTGGCTTTATTTAATTTTCACGGGTGGCTTAGGAATTCGTTTAGTTTTCTCACGAGACAAGATCATACGTACGATTTAAAAAAATGTGCAATAGAAATTATTCGATGAGTACAGTTGAGAAAATACGAGCGTGTGAGTTAGTACGCGTGTTATCTGGTGCACACATCATAAAGTTGTTGGAATAATTTGAAATTTTCGCAAGCTAAAATTTCTACGATCATGCACCAGAGAATACCTCGCATGTCTTTTTATGATCTCTCATAATACATGATCATTATTAACCATATCTATGTCCACTCAACAAAGCGTCGCACTTACCTTACAGCCTCCATGGTTAACTCATTGGATACATCTTTATTTTTTTGGGATGAAACCCATTTTGAAAATATTTTAATAATTATTTTTGCCTGTTATTTTTTTCCATTTAAATATCATTGGCTTACTACACATAGTAAGCCAGTGACTATTCTAAATGATGGATTGGATTAGATTGTTAGTTTAAAGCTCCCTATTCACATGGAAAGTGATACGAAGAGATTTAAGACAAAATGGAACCATCTAGTATAGACTGTAGAAAGCGTGGGTTCTATGCACAAGACCGTTCCCACATCGAATTCCCAGCACATAGAAACTGCAAGTTAAGAAGGAAGAAGAAGAAAAGACAAAGAAGAGTTAGCGAACTAAGTGTGAAAATTGAAAGAAGCAAATAGGGCACGAAAGATAGAATTCTCGTATGCCTATTTACAACTGAGGTAACCAACCAGCAGCGCTCCTCCGAGGTCGTCAACTCCCATAGCGTAGGATAGAGAAACTTACCTGACCTTACCCTACTGCCTATTCTATGACCCCCGGGAGAATTCTAAATAATAAAGAACCAGCATCGGCAAAAAGTTTAGAATCGGCACGTCACTCGTTATATTCGTAATTCAAAACTCCCTGCCCCACATTAAGTGTGATACAAAAAAAAAGTGAAGAGAAGCAAGGACCATCTAGTACGACCGTAGAAAACGTTGAATCTAAGCGCAGGTGTGTTCCCACACCGGATTCCCTGCGCACAGAAACAGCAAGTTAAGATGAAAAAGGACGAAAAGACAGAAGAGAGCGAAGAAGGTATGAAATTGAAAGAAGCGAAATGGGCACGAAAGACAATTCCCGAAAGACTATCTATAGCTGTGGTAACCTAACAGTGCTCCCCTGGGGTCGCCAGTCCCCATTGCATACGAGACTAGACACACCGAACTGCCCATCCTATGCCCTCTGAACGGCGATCCACAATGGACATTTAATTCACCTGAAATATTGTTTTCATTTGTTCGATTGAAAATTCGTGTTGGCTACCCAACACAAGTTGATCCTTTATTTCATCAGAAACAGTAATGTACGGCCCTTGGTTACATAGGCACCGAAATGAACACACATAGAAACAAACCAATAGAAAGTCTGTGCTTCCATCTACCCGTATGAGGAATAGCGAGAACTTACAATTTTCAAAAATTAGCAATAATTAATTTAGGAGAAGTGTGTGCCTACGGTGCTTTATAGATCAGCTTTGAGTTTGTTCAATTGAAGCGAATAGAATGTAAAGAATTTGCAAATGCGTAGTTTATTTTGGTCTAAAGAATTTTTTTATACAGAATATTTTAGGTCTACCACACCTTGAATTCTTAACTTGTTTCTGTTGACATTAAGTGCATGCTAAACGTATGGTGACAAAATTTGCTCTAATATGGACCTAAGAAATTACCAACAATTAATTTCCAGCACAAAATAATTTGGATGTATTTAAAATATCACATGAAATACCAATTGATCTTCTCTGTGGTCAGCAGATTGGTTAATTATTTTCATTTTTCTTTAATTTTCTCAAAATATACATTTTGGTCTGAAAAACATTTTCAAATTTCAATAACTGAAGAATTAATATAGGTATAAGGCAAAAAATTAATGTGTTGTTTATTCACAAGCCTGTCATCATATTTGTTAGAAAAGTTTGATAAATGTTATTCTGTTTTAGTGAGAAGGTTTTGAATATCTCAAATTGTCCACGAAAAAAGCGAAAAATAACAAAATTGAAAATTCGTAGCGCATCAAAAAGTAAAAGCTTAGTTTGACACAGCTTTGCTACAAGAAACATCATGCAAGACACAAAACTGTTTGAGACTATTGCAGAAGCTTTCACATTCTGACTTCAGATGTTTTTCGAAATTTTTGTTTCACGGCAGAAGTACAATATGGATGCAAAAAATGTTTTTAACTAATGTGTTTACAAATCTTTTCTAAAAATATAAAATTATCTTGCTGGGAAGACATCACAGTGCTCAAGTTGAATAGCAGTGTGTTACTATAAAATCAACACCAAATAATATTCATGACTGAGGTAACCCGAATCTTAATGATAAAGTCTCGTGCCTCAGCAAGGGTAACTCCAATTTTGGAAAACGATGATAGCGAAATAGTAATTATAGGTTTACTCTGTGATGAAATTAGAAATATAAATTTTTTGGGGGTAATAAGGCCAGAAAATTGGAAGCGCGCGTAACAACTTAAATATTTGACGAATAAACTTTAGAAACAACTTAAGGACTTTGAGGGTGACGCTGACCACACTCTCACGGGTAGAGAGCTCTCGTTTGGAG
>VOMN01124700.1:0-27629 GCA_014899125.1 Orchestia grillus
GTAATTTTATCCACAAAATTGTAAGTGTTATCAACTGTATATTCATTGGTCGTAAAATGGTTCAAAATGGAAACTAGATATCATTCTATGAGCTTTATCTATTCGTTCTGTTTATCTTATTTTAACTGTTTTGCTCATAACCGCCATCATGGGTAGCATAGCGAATTGATGTGTGCATATTTCATAGACTTCTCGTTCACTGAGGAGAATGAGGTATTCAGAAAAAAACACCCTTGAAGGTCATGCATATTCACGTGCTATTCACACGATCAGTCATGGGCTGAAGACAGTGTCAAAATCCACCCAATATAGGCATCGAATGCTAACCTGACTCTACAATTGAGTGCAAAGTTAGCATTCAATCCCAGTATTTGGGTAACATCCGCACTGTCTTCAGATATTGACTGATCATGGGAAGAGTCTTTGAAAGTCAATGCTGATAACGAGGTCGACGCCGAATACCTTGGAAGCTCTTTTCTTCTTTAAATATAGTCGTTACTGAAATGTGCGCTAAATTGGCTCCAACTAACAAGCGTTCTACACATTTGTTTCTTCTAACTTGCGCTACGTATTTTCTTCTCACGATACAAAAAATTTCCGTGCTATTTGATGTTCGTTCTAGTGTATACCGTTCTAGGTAGAGATCGATTGTCTTGTACATAGAGCGGTTGTTTGCTGGAACCGATCTAGCTCTGTACGCCGAGCACGGCTACGCTTACTTTTTTTTTGAAAAGTAGATAAAGTGAAAGTTTTACAACAAATGAAAATGTCAGATATACTAATGTGCAACCATCAACCACTAAAACTTATTTACCCTGCACACCCTCCGTATTTCTTGTTTCTCTCTGTTTCAGCTCCCTGTAGCGCTGCTCTTTAAGACCCCTTCCGTTGCCGCATGTCTAAATTTTCTGTAAAAGAATTCTCTTTCTTCACTCTCCTCATCACTCGCCAGCTATTGTTCCTCCCCTCAACTCCCCACCCGCCCTCCTCACCGCTCTCCCTGCAACAGGTGCCGCCGTCTGTCACTGACAAAAATGGTAGTCCCAGCCCCAGCTGCGGGGGAAGCTGACGTATGGGGAAGGTGGGGAACTGCGAAGGGCATGAGGTTGGGAATGGAAGAGTGCTGCACAAATGGAATGAAAGCGTGAAAAATGAAGCATTCATGCCCGAAAAATGTGTTTGTATACGAAACAAGGACACGGCTTACGGGTAAGTAAAGGAATTTTTTGGATGAGGAACGATTATGGAAAACGAAATTGATACGAAAATGAAAATGGACAGAGGAATAAGCATTAGCATACGAGTTGAAGTAATGTACGGAACTAGAAACGGTATAAAATACTATAAAGGAAATTATTTTCATAAAGCTAATGGAAAAGGGACTCAGTCCTAAAAAATGGGAATTCATTAAATAACGCTAATGGGAAAGAACTTGGATATTAATGCAAAGGAGTAGAATGGGAAAAGGAATAAATTATATCGAATATGTAATTAATTACTAAAAAGTGAATTCTTTTTTTATATATTCAAATAAAACCAATGAGCAGTGAAACGTAAGAGCGCACGAGGAAGAAGGATGGAAAAAGAAAGAGGTGAAAAGAGTGAAAGAATCGTAACAGACGGAATCTAAGATTACCTTGATGATATATCAAGAAAGAATTTAGCAATACAAGTGATACATAGATAATAAAATTGCATTTTAATCAAGAGAAAATCTTTGAGATTCAGCATAATCGAGGATTCATTGGAACTGGGAAAGAAGAGGGTACAGCTAATCAATGTACGATTACATACGTATGTTTGAATACGTGTGTATGCAGTGTGTGATAAATTATGAAAGACGAAATGAAGTGAACCAATAAATATCGCACAAAACAAGGAGGTGGTAAAATGCAAATTAGCTGGGATAAAGCTACAATGCAAGAACAGATGGGAGAGCTACGTAGCATAAATTAAGTTTAAGTTTTAACCTGGTACTACGTGTGTCGGTGTAGGCTTCGGTAAACGAGATTTCCAGGAGTAACGGTGCGAATTGCAGTGCTGCCGTGACTCAAGCATCTCGCACCAAAACAGGAGGAACCATTTAATATGGAGTGTAAAAAACGGGGAATTTATGCCCTAGGTGTGTTCCCTCACAAGATCTCCTGCCCATAGAAACATCAAGTTAAGAAGAAAGAGCAAGAAAAGACAATGAAGATATAGCAAAGAAGGTGTGAAAACATAAAAAAGTAGAGTGGACACGAAAGATAGAAGCCCCAAAGGCCTCCCTATAGTTGAGGCATTCTGACAGTGCCCCCGTGGGGTCGCCACTTTCCATAGCATGCGATAGACAAGCCTAAGTAACCTAAGCCCCTTATTGCCCATTCTATGCCCCCTGGGGCATAAGACGCAATAAAAAGGGTGGGTACACGAGAACAGCGGTTCCCATTAACATTACTACGTGGTGAATAAGTGGGAAACCCGTTGTAATAAATTCCCTCACATTAACTTAACAGAGTCGTAATTACATAATATTAGATTGAAGACTACAAGCATCAATTTCTGGATCGTGATCTACATGTACGAGATTGTATGGTATATACCTCACTAAATAGTATATATCTCACTATATGGTATATTCATCACTAGATGGTATATACCTCACTAGGTAGTATATATCTCACTATATGGAATATTCATCACTAGATGGTATATACCTCACTAGATGATAAATACCTCATCAATGGAACATACCCCATTAGATGGTATTTACTCCATTAGATGATACATGTCCTATCAGATGGTACATACCTCACTAGATGGTATATACCGCATTAGATGATCTTTACTCTATTAGACGGTATATACCCTATTAGATAGCATATACCCTATAAGATGGCATATATCTCACCAAATAGTATATACCTCATTAGATATTATATACCCCACTAAATGGCATATACTCTATTAGATGGTTAGTATCTCACTAGATGGCATACAGCCGATTAGATAGTATAGAGCTCATTAGATGGTAAATACCTCATTAGATGTAATGTACCTCATTACATGGTGTACACCTAATTAGATGTTATATACTTCATTAGATTTTATATCGCTCATCTCGCAAGGATTTCAATATTATTACCTGCATAAATACACCGTGCAATTAATGGCCATATATCCATGAACAAATATGTTTGTACGCTAGAGCGCTTCCAATTATAAATTATACTAATTTCTAGTCCTCCAAAAACTGAAAACGCAAATAATCTGTGCGTATTTAATTTGTCGAAGTAAATTCATCATGTGCGATATTTTACTGATTTTATATTCAGAATTTGCAATTTTTTCTCCTTACACCCATGTTTTTTCTTCTTTTTGCATCCTTTTAATTCGTCCCCCTACATTCCGTTGAGAGTTCTTTCAATTGCATTTTCATTTCATCATATTTATATCAAGTGACTGCCTATCAAATATGTATTTTAAAAAATTCTTCTCATTTCTTCGCGTTGAGAAAAATTTGTTGTATTTTCTTACTCACTTTCCCTTGTCCTTCCGTTCTCCTTCCAGACCCTTCGTCACTTCCCTTACTTCCAGTTCCCTTATTCTCTTCCCTCATCTCCGTCCCTCACTTCCAGTCTTCTGATCACCTTCCCACATTTCCAGTCCCCTTGTCCCTTTCCCTCACGCCAGTCCCCTCACCACCCTCCCTCACTTCATCTCCTCATTTCCTGGCACCATTGTAGCAGTAGCGGCGCTATCGCTACCGAGCGTCAATTCTGTAGCTGAACTCCCCGTGCTCCGTGAACAGATGTGTGCACAACCGCCTGCCCACGCTGGGGTGATGCTCTCACACACACACACCCTCTGCATGCACATTGCACTCACACAAACACCGGTAAATATTATTGAAGTGATGTCTTCTCACACAAACTCTGTTAACATACTTCATATATGTTCAAACGTCTGCACACATGGTGTTCTCATAGAGGCTGCCAGTAGGCAAATAACACCAATACAAACCCCGGTAGGTATTAAAATGATGTCTGCCTAGAGACTATCAGTATACAAATTACACACACACAAATACAGATAGATATTAAAATCATGTTCATCTACAGACTCTAAACATCCACACTTTATACAAACAATCGCCTGTACACAAGAACAAAATGCTCAAATGTAAACTCTCTTTATACTCTCATTGAACTCACGCAAACGCCCGTGCACGAACACATGAGCGTTCTGCTCAGAGGCCTATATAACTTGCTTACATATATGCAGCTTTTGTCTGCCACAACTTGCTTACATATATGTAAGCATGTTACAAGTAGTACGTCTGTAAACTTCAGCATAATATCATCGCACAGCGTATACAATATACTTCGAACACACCAGCGGTATACTCACATGTGCACTGAGCAGCGCGCATGTGAGCATGGTAGCATATCTTGGAAGGGCACTTCTGTGCGACACGTGTGCACATCGAGAACATCTTTTTAATGTATGCAGCTGCACAGTTCGAGAAAGCGTTCCATGGTTACGTACATCTAGGCGTACAAGGTGTGAGTAATTTATAGTGTTGACTTATCTCTATTTGTACATACGGAAGCATCCCATTTTCTCTGAGGATAAATAATTCGTGCTTTTGAATTCTTAAAGTGTTGAGATGTTGAAATTTCACGCGGGCGTTTCAGGAATTTTCGTCTCTGTATCTTCATCACTTTTTTATTTGAGCGCTGCTGTGTAAAAAGTAACTCAAGTACTCAGAATGATGATCGCCTTTTACTTTTAGTGCTTTTAATTGACTTTATTCGTAAGAATAATGAACGTCCAGGAGCCCTCTAGCAGGGATCGTTGAAAATATTTTCTTCTTTCAATATGGTCCCATTTTCGAATATTATTCGCCCCAGAGCAATTTTTCATTTTCGGTCGGCATAGCCTATTTACGGATGCACACGTCGTGTCCAAAATTTTCGTTGTTATGTTCCCTTGAAAATGCGCGCTGCTTAAACGCGCGAGCGCTTGGGTAAATGAATAAAAAAAACAGTTGATGTTTTCAACTATCCCAGTTAGTTGACCTCGCATCGAATGCTTTGGGTCGCACAAAAGAAGAATAGTTTCGTAAATACATACGCACATATACGTACTTCATTCTCGAAACGTATGTTTGTATGTAAACATATATAAACATAGAAACATACGTAGGTTTCATTCTGGAAAATAGTGCCAGATCAGTGCGTTAGGTCTCTCATCAAAGTTTCCCAAAACAATCAGCATATGGATTAAGTTTACAAGTCACATCATCCAAGGAAGAATTCCTCAAACATTCATGGTTGCGTTGCACATACATACTTTACACAGGAAGAAGCTGTTGTTGTTCGTTAACAACGACCTCGAAATAACTCTTGCTCACCTCCTCCAAACTTTCCGCGCGTTCGCAAAGCTCTCAATAAAGTAGATTTATTGAGCGCTCTCAAAAGAGATGAAAAGACTGTGCCACCCTACTTTAAGATTGACCATAGAACGCTTCTAGCGTACAGGAACTAAGAACAAACATCGCATTGAGTCATTTGTTTTTGAGGCAAAATTATGCGTAAGAAGATGAACAAATTATGCCTTCGTCATCCGTAACAGTCACTGTGTTGGGTCACTGTGTGCAGGTCCTTGATCCGTGGCAGCCACTGTGTTGGGTCACAGTGTGCACGTCTTTGATCAGTGACAGTCACTGCGTTGGATCACAGTGTGCACGTCTTTGATCCATGACAGTCACTGTGTTGGGTCACTGTGTCCACGTCTTTGATCCGTTACAGTCACTGTGTTGGGTCACTGCGTGCACGTCGCTGATCTTAGTTTTTCTGGCTTAGTTTGATCACAGTTTGAAAACGAGAAGGATCCTAATCTGCATCTGGGACGCGAAGTTACTCTTCACAGTGCTCGCACTCATTATACAGTTGTTATTTGCAGCAAATGAAGGAACAACTTAGAAACTCCTTCCACTTATTTCAAGAGTATTTTCTCGTTATTTTAGTTCTAGATTCGTTGAAGCTCCCTGAAATTTCAAAGTCAAATGCAGATAGAAGGACATATGCGAGCTCAAAACTCGTGTAACATCGAGCGGATGTAAAAACTTAATTCCCAATATAAAATATAATGGGAATAGAAGAAACTTCACAAGCCTCGCCAAGAAACTTCACTAAAAAGGCGTTGCAAGCGTTAATTCGTCAGGAATAGCAAATTACAGGAGCTCAGCCGTCTCCAGCTGGCCGGGTGCATGCGGACGCGCAGAGCCGCGTACGGCTGTGTCCTGTCGAGGGTGGGCAGCAGGCACACACCGCAAGGATGACTGCACCAGACCAGTACGGATGACGCTGGCTCTGCCAGTGATGGATGCAGGCTGCTCAGCCACATCGACGTAATGAATCGCAAAATTATCGGAATAGAAAAGCAATGAGCGACGTAATGACACGTAACGCAGGGGCAGAGGGGGGTCTGCCAAATGCATTAGGGAGGAGAGGGAGGGGAAGGAGAAAGGGGGTAACTGAGCGAACAAGGAGGAGAACTAATGGCAGCGGAACCACGGATTCGACAGCCCACGAAAAATTTCTAACTGATATCTCTGTTGGCCCGAGCGCTGGTAAACGCTATGCGATGGAATCTTGATTATGGTTCATGGTCGGCAGAAATATTAACGAAAATTGTGCTCAACTTTGCACACAGCGGGTCTGGGAACAGCGTTCGAATGTATTAACAAACAAAAGCACTGGGAGAAGACGGATAAAAAGTGCGAGAATGAGCTCTAATAAAGCTGCTTTGGAATTCACTTCCGCATGCGTAAACATTGATCTAATTTTAATCTAATAAAAGAAGGAGGATATTTTTACAACAAATGAAGAAAAAAGTTCTTAGTATAACGAAAATCTTAAAGATGAAAGAATGGTCTGGGAAGTAAAATTAAAATTTGTGAAAACAGCGTTCTGAGGTGCAGCTGATAGCAGGCGGGCTTGGGACAGCCGTGCTTAGTGCACATAGGCTCGAAAACTTTGCACAGACTCTAAGATTTTAATATAGATGACTCGTGGGCCCTGTTTTTTTGGAAAAAAATTCTTCAGTTAAGAACAACATGAAGCATTTGAGTTTTTAATGCTTTCTAGTCAAGTACTTTTACTACCATACTCAGTTGCTCTAAAGTTAGTCTGGATTCCATTGGAAACCATTGAATGAAGTAATTATGGGAACTTTAAAACGGAAATTAACCCTTCAATGTTACATTCACTTGTAGGTTTCAGCAAAACTCTGCGGAAATTCAAACAAGTATTTCACTTACTCTTCAGATGAAATTTCCAGTATCAGCTGAAAGTCATTAGGACTGGGAGTGCCCCTTTAAGCCTATGCTTCATGCAAAATCTAAAATTCTAAGCTTATACTAAAATTATTTACAGACTTCAAAATTTTGCGCAGACTCTAATACACAAGATGAGACTCACGTAAACTCGTACGTGCTCCGGCTGGAATGTGTTCCCTCATTGACCACCGTGCCCTGGCGGGTGTCCAAGATTGTCCAATAAACGGAGACTTAAGTAAAAAACATTTTAGAATATATAAGAAAAGCGTGCAGTTCTTCTGTATGTTCGTGGACATAAAGAAACGGACGTTAAAATTTTAACAATTAACATTTCCATTCTGACTGCGCACTACGGAGCTCTAATTAAAGAACTGAATTTCAACGTTTTTGATTGATAACTGAGACTCATGATCTAAGCTACATGCATGTATACGGAAAAGAATAATAACAAATTTTGAAATTAATTAATTAATTTGAGTTCGTCAGTATCAATTCACTATTTTGAAGATGGCTTGTGCATATCTATGGCGAGTGTCTATACATGAAAGAGTATCGCTCAAAACTATAGAATGGCCTGGAAGTCTATTTATGATTTTAAACATTTATTACCTAGAAAATTAAAATAAATACAAAAATCTGATGAATTGCGATTGAAAAAAACACTGTGAGTTTTTATACAGGCTGACTGTAATAATGCATGCGAATTCAAACAACAATATACTTTAGAAACCCTTAAAAATGGTTAAATACACAATGAAGGAAAGAGCAGCCATTAGGGAATGCTATTTTCAAAACAATGGTTCATTAGTTGAAGCAAAGAAGAGTTTCGTGAGTTCTTTAACAACAGTTCATCCAAATCTAGTATTCTTGATTCGATAGCAGAATTTAATCGTACAGGGTCTGTTACCGACACAGGTCAAACTGGAAGGCCTAAGTCTTTTAAAGAATTCTGAAGCAACGAAGAATTTCAAGATTTCATGATACTCTTTAACTACCTTGATAGAAATTTAACTCCTATAACATTTTCATTGCGGAGATTTAAAGGATAAAGCTTTTAAACATATTCTATACATTCTCCAATGACTGAAACAAAACGCAATTGCAAAAAAATTGCAACATTTCTCTAAATATAAGTGTGTCGCAAAATATATAGTAAAGTGTTCGTTTTTGTAAGAATAAGAATGGAAAACATCTGAAGGAAATTAATTTCCACCAAATACCCCAAGTAATCTTTTTTGTTTCGCAATTTACTGGAACTTTATATCTCTCATAACTTTTGCTTAATAATTTTTTTGAAATCGTAAAATGACTACTGGGCTACCCTGCATAATGGGACTCATAAGATTATAACATACGTTCGTACTTGCTTGAGAAAACTTTACATGAGATTTAGAGGGCATTAGTTTTAATCTCTCTAAATTATCAGCACCATA
This sequence comes from Orchestia grillus, assembly GCA_014899125.1. NCBI lineage: Eukaryota > Metazoa > Arthropoda > Malacostraca > Amphipoda > Talitridae > Orchestia > Orchestia grillus. Next base: position 8,758 of record VOMN01124700.1, read on the forward strand.
TGCACTAGAGAATATTGATCGCTTAGGTTTTACAACTCAGGCAATGAAGTCATTGTTCAGAATTAGTAAAGAAAGTCGTCGAATATTCTCAATCGCCCGAAATTTGTCGGAAAAGTAAACTGAATGTTCGTTTTAATATCCGTAGACTTTATGCGAAAATCAATAACTTTGATTAGATTATGATAACGTACCTTGAAACAAAGTTAGAAACTGATTTGTTGAGCTGAATGTCAAGCTTCTCGTTTTTCACGCTGATGAAAACGCGTAGAAAAAATTTTCGGCTTTAATACTCAGCAAAGAGCTTTACATCATGTACATCAGTGTTGACAATGATGACTCCTCGACTTGCCATTGGGAAGAATTACGACTCTAATAGCTGGCTGCAGCGCGACTTACAGTTCGGAAGAATTACGATAGGGAAACGAGCTCTAGCGCAGCTCCCACAGTGTCTCTATGTTATAAACTTTTGAGATGAAACTAAAAATCATATAAAATATTCCTAAGGTTTTTAAAACTATGTAGAATCTTTATGTAAAGGATTTCACCTCGTATTTTCTTTAATAATAATTCTAGGAGTAATTGATACCCGTTAAATATCAATTAAATGTATTATATTCGGGTATCAAATATTTAAAGCATTGTAGGTCTCTGTTACGAAATATTTACGATATAACTTTATCATCCATGAATATTAGCACCATAACATTCAACCCCAATAAAAACGCTTCAAAAACTTATGTTAAAGTCATTATTCATTGGAGCTTGAATCAGAAGATCAAAAGAAAAATTAAAAAACAAAATCCGTTAAGAAAATCTCGCTTTCACTCCCCCTGACCGAAATTTCAGCGCCCGAGCTTTGCATTTTCACCCGTGAACTTAACGTTAAAATGCCAGCATTGTTTTGTGCGGAGCAGCGCGCGTTCACGCTCGTAATATACACGTGCATGGCGCGCCGGTGGTGGCGGCGGCGGCAACAAAGAGGAGAAGCAATCACTGAAGGAGCTCCTTAGTTTGAAACACAATGGGATTTCTTGCCCGCCCCCTGCATCATTCCCATCTCCTTTCCTTTCACTCTTAATTGAAATGCTTTCTCCTATCTCACTCCCTCCTTCTTTATTTGCTTACTTTCTAATCGTCATTGAGAGTACTAGTGATCGTCGATATTGTAATGAGGCTATTTTTTCATCGTTGAGTTGCGCCTGTCAACCTTGCCTACCTTTTTCTAATCTTCAGTTGCAACCCAAATACTCCGTTCTTAAAAATATTTTGAGCTCTTTCATGAACCGTCTGATCCTTCTCGTGTTGCTGTCTTAACCACAAAATCACAGTCGTTACAAAGTCATGACCAATTGATAGAAGACTATAACAACCCATCGTATAGCAGTCTTAACAAACTCATAACACTTCAAATCATATAAGAACGCTAGTACAAACCGTCATGTTACAATCAAAGGCCACCTGATAATAGGTCTGTCACAGCTACGAATCGCTTAGTTATTTAGTCTAAATGACAGCACCTGTGGCTCGTCTAATGTTAGCAATGAAATAAGTGTAATACATACAATCAACTCAAGTTCATGTGCCCGCATTGTTGGAACAAAATAACAGACTACCTAAGATCCGAAGAAATACTCGTATTTGTAGTCTAAATTCATCAAAGTATGTTTTTAAAAATCAGATTCATGGTCGTACATTACAACAAAACAATCAGCATGCTTTAAAAAGCTACACTTTATCTCAAGAATACATTAAAAGTAAAATTATCCTACTTAAATTGTATGGCTTGGTGTAAAATGGCTTCTGAATCCTGATGAGAAAATACAATATGCAAGATATCACTCATGATTCAAGTAGAAAAAGAACAATTATGAGGTGTCCCGCCAGAAATAAAACTTACCACGGCGTCTTAAATATCGATTTGCCTAACAAATTGACAAAAGTTCACCTGTAGAGCGTAGGCAAATCAAGTAACACAATGACAGTACAGCAGAAAGACTTTCATACCTATAAAACTGAGAATGATTTGCCTATAAACCTCCTCTCGTAAACGGTTATCTTTCTCACACAGGAATTGACACCTGCGTATTAAGTACATATACAGTGTGTACAATGCTCACGTTCTCAACGTATAAAGTTTCGCATGAATTTGGTATGCGGTAATATCATGTTCCCCTTTTCGACATGTCATGCTTTACAAGAATTGCTGATTATATTGTCATCAAAGAGAAACCAAACGGTTGCATCTAAAATAATCGCATATGAAAATCGAATTCATCCTAAAAGACGCGCACTCGTCCTTACAAATATTTAAACGGAATCTGTCCTTATAGTTGGTATTTGAAAGGGTGAATGAGATAGCATGTATCAATGAACATAGTAAGTTTATCACATTGAACAAAAACCAAATTTGTGCGCAATTACGACACTTATCAATCACAAAACATAGTTCTTGCACGAGATTATGTGAAGGTAGTGACAATTATTCACAACATATGGATAAGTTAGCCAGTTACGCTTAACGTTAGTAATTTCTGAAAATTTCAGGTACAATTATGATTAAAAAGGCAAAATATCGAAAAGAGCAGCAGTTATAAATAAACACTACAAGCCATGACAATTACATAGGCTATAATTATCAACATATAAAACATTACGACAGTTATGAGAAAAAACTAGAGAAAAAATTCAGAAACAATCTTTGCCACAAAAGGTGTGAAAATCATGTAACCTTTACGGCCACAACGAATCACCCTGAATTCCTCAAGAACAGAACAATAAACAACAAAATAACAGCCGCACATCAGAGAACACGCACAAGGAACTACGGACGGCCGTTTCACCCCCCAGCGCAGATACTCAGGGCGTGCGCCGTGCTGGCACCGGACGCTCTGTATCAACCAGAATTAATTATGCAAATGGTATTTAAGCAAATAAGCCGAGCGGCGCTGAGGTAACTCGGTCTTGCTTCTGTGTTTTTCTCGAAAACATTTTATGACGATCAGCAGGTGCAGTTTTTTTTGGAGGGAGGGGGAGGGGGGATGGGGACTACAAGTAATGTTAGGCTGGGTTCAAATTTAACTGACCGCTGAGACGGATGAAGAGTAGAGACTTCACAAGAGAATTATCATTAAAAGTTTTCAATTATGATTTTTTTGCTAATTAAAAAAATTACTTTGATAGTCTTTCTTCACGTATCGTTTTCTTGAAGCTAAAGTTCAGAAGAGGATGCTTCTCAGCGACCAACTTACGAGATTATTTCTGCACGAGGCACAAAACGCTGACCTGACGCAGTGGCATGACCGTGACCAAACACCGGCGAACTAATGCGCAGCACTCGAAAATTGCGCACCAAATCAAATCTCGAGCCTTTCATCAGTTCAAGGCATCAGCACAGCAAGTCCCGTTGTCTACACAACTCAAAATCTCGTACATACGAGCCTCAATAGACTATTAATTACTCAGGAAAGTGTCGGATGTAAATGCAAAAATTAGAAGCCCACGGTCGGTCTCCTCGCAGATTCGTACGTCTCGTGAGAAGTGTGTGATCACACATTCGTACATGTACTTCGATGAGCCCAAATTAATTGCTTCATTCTATCCCTATACCCTTATACCATCATCGTTTAATCCTATTTTAGCGATTGACAAGAATGAGTTCTCAACTGGTGTAAGGTATGAAAATATGTATGTGCAAAATACTAGTGATCTTTTCTAATCTACTCATGGAACTGAAAATGCATATGCTTCGAAAATACATGTCTGTTCTACCCTTTCCTTTCCATCATAAAATTTGACGAACTCAATTCTAGTCCCGTCTGAAATGAAGGTGCAAGTGTTAAAACCGTATATTATAAAAAATGAGTTCAATTAGCCTGCAGTTTTTAACGAAATGAAACATGTACAGTATTTTTATTTTAGCAAATTTTTATTCATCTAACATAAATGATGAAACTTTTTTATTCATGGGCATCCAAAATCAAGGAACAAGGTCGATTTTTTAATTAAATAACACTGAAAAACGAACATAAAAGAATTTTCAATATTTAGTATCGAGACCCATGTTTTAAATCACTGCTGTGCATATACGCTTACAGGATTTCACCAAACCTTAACAGTCTTTTCTATACAGGTGTGTATTTCAGAATTTTACCAATTCTCCTTCGTAGAAACTGCTCACCATCACTTCCAGATATATTATACTTAGATTAATCCCTAACAACACCTCAGTCCAGTCTTCTTCTGTCCTATTGAAGTCTTGCATGTAAATGGTAATTTTGTTGCCTGGTTCCTTTTACCAATCAGTAGCTTTGTACAAGAAGATCTTGCATAAAGGTGCGTTTCATGCAAATTTTTTGACATAGTTTGTCGTGAAACATTGGAGTCATCTTCAATTATCCGAGAAATGTTAGCCGCAGTTAGAGAACAGTCTCCGAGTGCTTGGCATCCCAAAACCCTGCCCTCTCTTGCTGTAGGTTTCGTGTCTACTCGACTTCCTTGTGTTAATTAGCCTACAAATTCCATTGTAAAATTTCAGAATTCTCCTCACAATACTTTTAGAACGATTGATCTTATCAGTAATTTGATAAATTGTACAATTTTTTTTCAGTAAATTCGCTGTTTCTGATTTTACAGCTGTATCCGCACTCCGACGTTGTGCCATAGTTACAAATACTACAATGCATCTAAATGATCTTTATTTTCTCTATCTTAAGAAAGAAAAATGTTTTAAAATTTCAATCTATGTTTTTCTTAGTGTTCCTCAATTTTGGACATATTCAAATAAAAATTCATAATTCGTATTGTAACATTACTGGTAGCTTGGAAATTTACTGAAAAGTTAAGCACTGTACATTTTGACACCCAGAAAAAGTTTCCGGAAAATTGAGCTCAAAGTTTTTATATTTTACAATTTTAATGTTTGTTCCTCAATTTTGGATGGGACTGTAATTTGTAAAACCTATACAGCCACGCTGAAATTAGCGTTGCATCGATCACTGCGGCCCATACGGACACGCGAGTTCGGAGCTCCATCCATGATCCTATGCATGACGTGACAGCAGCATCAACAGTTACGGGGTCCTTTCAATTTTAAAACGAACAATCGAGCGCTTCGGATTTTTTGTTATATTAATGATATATTCACCAGCATATTCCTAAATAAAGCGTACAAAATATCTAAAACTCGCCACCCACACGCGCGCCGCAACAAACAGACTGACGCCCCAACTCTTCCACCCCCCCTGCCTTCGAGAGCGGCCGCCGCGAGCATCTGCCGTGTACCCGCTGCATAAGCTGCACCAATTATACGGCACGGATTTAATTTGAACGCTGTGCGGTGTCACTGCAGCTGCTACCGCTGCTTGCGGTTGCAGCTGGAGCTGCTGCGGGTGCTGCTGCTGATGCTGTTGTTGTTGCAGCGGCGTAAGGACCGTGAGTAGTTAAGAACAAGGTCACGCAACAGTGTGCTACAAGTGCTGTGATGTTTACACCATTGTTGAAGGCAAGAGTTGGGCGTAAAAGTATTTGTAATGTAGGTTTTATTATGAAACCGTTAGAGGTTTTGCAGACGTGCATGATAACACACAAGAAGAAGGTACTTGTAGTACGTGATCCTGAATGAGTGGGCAGTTTTCTTGCCAGTAAAATTGTAAGAGGTCTTACTAGAAACTGCCGACACAATTTCAAGCGCCCCAAGTGACTGTCATTTGAATTCATTCGAGAAAAGGAAATGAAAATTTGATTGCTCTTTAAAATGCTACTTTTTGTCCACCAAAACATTAACAAAATTAATTGAAACGTTAATGCTTATGCTAAGTTCAGTAATTTGAAGTTTTTCCGTTCGAAATTGAATACCAATTAATATACGAGTGGCGGTAACCATGGAAAATTCAAATTTAGAAGCAAGGAGCACTCGTCTACGAATATATAGCAACAAAGGTTCAATTCCCTTAAGTCTAGATTATTTTGAGTTCCTCCAAAATACATGAATTTCCAAATACCAAAATATAATATTTTCTAACAGTTAAGAATTTTTTCATCATTAATCTTTCACTAGTCATTTTAGAGTTGAAACCTGAGAGCAGCCCGTAAAACTGCACTTATTCTCTCAAAATCATCAATTTCATTACTGAAGATGGCTGTGTTTGACTTCGTGAGAAAGGACCAAACTTTTTAATGAAGATTGCAAATATTTCCGTCTTTAAAACCTCATCACAAGCTTTTTATAAACGGAGCGATAGACTAACACCTCATATTAAGATTGGTCGCTTCCTCATCCCATCAAACTGAGGAAAGGTGCAAGGAAATGAAATTAAGCTCTCATGTTAAACGCAGGAGAGAAGCAGCGATGGAATAATATTGAGCTCTCATGTAAAACGCAGGATAGCGCAGTACCAAGAAAACACTATGGAGCCTTATTATAGATTTAGATTACGAAATAATTAACCTACTTTTGACTAACCTTTTAAAAAACTGTGCGTTGTGTGGTGAGTCTTTTTAAGCTTCAAGAAAAACATGTGAAATATGCAAGCGAATATTAAGCAGTTTTCACAATTATGAATCAGTTTGAACCTCATTATTAGAAAAAATTTCTTAAAATATTTTTCCCTAAACTAATACCTCAGTTATTACAAGATTGCCTAATTTATTAAAAATCTGCTATAGCTTCAATGAAATTAAAGTTAAATTTAAACTATTTTTTCCACAATTGAGGGTAAAATTTTGTGATGGACCTCAACTTTTTTAGCCAGAAAATTCATCACACGTCTGAGGTTATCAACCATCACTCATTTGCTCAATCTTGCAGAGGCAGGTGGCATGTGTGGATCTCTGTGACAGTGTAAACTCGTCCTAAATAAGTGCTTTGAGTGAACTTCCCGTAATACTGGCGAAGCCATTTGTGTAGAAAAGGTTAGTAGATTCGTTTAGAGTTACCTACATTAATGTTTTATTCAAATGTATAACCGTATTAGCGTGTATATTTTATCACGCTATGCTTTGTTTAGTTAGACAGCCCTTGGTACGGAAATAATAATTTAATCATTGCTTTTATTTGAACCATTTACACATCAGCAGTCGATTTCCAGAATTAACACGTTCGCTGCCACCGTGAATGTTAGGTTCGTTGGTTAAGTTAGCTCCTCAATTTAAGCATAGCTATATAACAGTTGAGCTGAAACTATCAAAATGCCCCTTGACGCGCATGTGAGTCAAGTGGCGGCGAACGTATTAAGATTATCCAGGTAAGTTAAACTTTCGTTTGAAATACCGTAGACTTATGCTTGGCCTATCACGATTGTTATTCAAACGTATGTATATGACACCGTCAAAAGACTCGAAATATTGTCAGAATAGTCGTATGACGCACACTTGTGCATCAGCTGCGTAATATCCGCACATCACACAAATAATTCCCAAAACGTATGTTCCTTCAGTGTATAGTTGTGACTGGTTCTGCAAATAAAATACAATATTCATGCAAAGATGATTGAGCACCGCATAATTTGTGGTCTCATCATCGATCTTTTTTAAAGATACTGGCAGTCCTTGATATATGTTCTATTTGTTTTATGCACGACTCGATTGGAGTTCAAAATTCTTAGTCTCACCTGTCGGAAATAAGTACACACCTCACGAGCACATGTTTGAAAATAATGCAGCAGCGGCTCAGCTCCGTATGCCATTTTTCAACTCTGCATAGAGCAGCGTTTCAGCTCTGCATATCATGTCATATGTGAGTGCAGCAATGCTCCAGTCCTGCATCACAGCACCACAGTCACGCATGACAGCGTCGCGGCTGTGAATTGTAGTACGCAGAGCTGCTCAACGGCCTCTATGTTGGGCTTGGTTTTATTAGGATGGTACTAAAACACTGGCTGACTTTAGAAACAAGTTTATTGTATAAAATTAAAAAATAAATGTGTTTAAATTAGTCAAACTATCAACCGTGAGCATCCATATTCCTCGTTGATGAAAATTTATTGACTCTTGTGCGACAACAAAATCTTTGTAAACTGATTCTACCTTTGGTTTAGACCTAAGAATTTTACTACTCAAAAATATACTTAAGTGCTTAAAGAAATGTGTCGTTGGGTAAAAGATCAACAGAATATAGAGAGTGCGGTAGGATCTCACCACCCGAGCTCATGAGCTTCTGCAATATCTTTCACGCGACGTGTGGACGCGCGCTGTACAGGAGCAGAATCGAGCCACCAATACTGTCGTCTGCAAATGACGGGAGACTGTTGTAGTACTGACACCAGGATCCTGAAACACTTCTCCTACATTTTGACTTGAATTTTTCTCAACAACTCTTTTCAATTGTTCATTATCAAGACTGCATGACCGTCCTCTACCCTCCTCGCCATTTAATTCTCTCATCATTACAGAATTTTAAAAACCATCTTCGTACCGACTAATCATTTATCGACCCCGAATCCATGATCTTTTTATATTGGATGTAGTTTGGGATGCTCTGCGCTCAATTTTTAACTCATGCAAGGAAAGCAAGAGAATGTCATAGATTTGTTTTCTTATTCATAATTAAGGGCTTACATCCTTTTACAATGTTTTCTGTCAGAAACAGTTGGACATTATTAAAGAACACGCACTACTTTTCATGTACTGACAACGCACTGGCGATAAAGTGACATTTTCATAAACAACAATAAAATGGGCCATTATTTTGCAACCACCTAGTAGTGGCACTCCAGTTGTGCACAGGAGCCTCACAACTTGTCACAAGAGAATTACGATCTACACAAGCGCGTAGTAGCTCTACACAGTAACGTTACAACTCTGCACAAACGCGTCACAACTCTACACAAACGCGTCACAACTCTGCACAAACGCGTCACAACTCTGCACAAACGCGTCACAACTCAGCACCGAAGTGTCACTGCTCTGGACAGAAGTATCTCTCTTCTGCACAACGACACTCAAACTCGGTTCGAATCTAGCCCCTGCGATGCGTTTTGCTTGCTGTGCACAGCTGTCTCTACACATGAATGTCTGCACCGTAATCTTGGGGTCCTGGACGAGAAGAGCGCAGTCAGGCCGGGATTGAAATCAATGAAGCCATTTAATAAAAGCTGCCCAGCCTGTCCGACGACCGCAGACCAGAGTCAAAATCCGCATAAATTATCTGCCCCGTTTCGAGGCAACTCTCCCTAAAAAGTTACCCTGAGCGTTTTTTCAGCTGTTTCAGTTTTGAAGGGCGCAAACGTCCATTTTCTTGGGTCGTGTCCATCAGAAAAGAAGTCGGCTCTCTTGTGTGGTATTTTAAATCGCTTCAAGCTCGGTTAGGAAGTGATGGATGAGAACTACGGGTCCCTGAATGAGCGGATATTCAAATTGATGTTCGGCACCGGCCGTGGACACGACCGCCCCTCAAAATGTGGCCACTCAGACGCGCTGTGTCTGACCGCAGCTTCCTCCCGGCCGCCTTTCATCGATTCCTTATTGCACCTCAGCGACTGTGGCAAATTAGAAGAAGGAATTTGGATGCAGAAACTTTTTTCGTTTGTTGTATAAGTGCGCAAGTCGCCATGTGTACGCACGATTATGGCGATTGGTATCAGGGTCAGCCACGAAACATCATTCATATCGTGTAATCGATGGAAATCAACTTCTTTTAGTTGTGGTAATCAGTTTTTTACGTGCCACGACAACCGTTTATGTTATTGTTGTTCGTATCAAGTTCTGTGTACGTTGATGAATTTTTTGAATCATTGAAATATAATTTTCCGTGCTGTTATCAGTTAAGCCTGTGCTTTCAATGAATTATTTTTGGCACAATAACACGGAAAAGGCTTCATTATTAAACAGAAACGATTATCGATTATTTACATATTTGAATTATGTACATATTTGAAGTAGCTTGCTGTAATCGCGTTAAGACAAAATACTTTATGCGATAAAACGATAATAATACTTCAATCCATTTTTATTTCGATTTTCCATTTGAAACTGATTTTGAAAAGTATTTCATTTTTCCGTTGAACAACTTTGAAAGTAACCAAATAACTTTGCAGGCAAGAGAGAGCTCACTTCTCACACAGGGTGCCTCACACGCCTCCCCCTCAGCGGCCTCGTCCTCACGCTGCATGCTCTGACGGCCACCAAAGCCGCACGCATCGTTTGCTTTGATTTTTGTTTGCTTTCCTACCGGACTACTTTCAGTTTGAAAGGTATTCTCCACCTATATATATGGAACTCCATGAATTATTCACGTTTGTTGGGTTGTATCGCATCCAGGAACCGATGGTTGTGGAATGTACTAGAAATACTATGAATAGAATGAGAAACATAGCTTATAGAATATTACGGTAAATCTGTGCTTTGCACATGATCGATATTTCTATAACATTTCTCCCTCTTTGTCGCCTTACCTAAACTAAGACAATAAAGTAAAATTGGACCCATTCACCATTGTCCTGAAATACAGCAAAGTATTTTTATCACGCTATATGGCGGCAGACCTGAATAAGTGAGTCTAACTTTACATAGTCTACTCTACTTTCGTTCCTGTGCTGTAGGTGTTTCAGCCAGCTGTTTCTAGCTTCATTCTAGCGTATTTTCTCGACAGCACGCAAATTCCTAGGGCACGAAGGTTTGAGGTAGCACGAGGCCTTGTAATAAGAGATACGTTGTGAACTTGCTTCCCCATCCTCATAATTTTCTTTTCAATTCAGCCTTCTGTTAGGGTTCTCCAATTCCACTTACAGGATGCCCTCATTGTGTGCCACACTTATTTTACGCAGGATTTAATTTGAGTCTAAAATAATTCTCAACAGCTCAAATTTCGGATTACAGAGCTAAAACCGCTGAACGCAGATTTAATCGCGGATAAAACAATCACGACAGAAAACGAAGAATGTCTGCAGCTTTGTTACAACGGAGTGCCAAGCTTTCTAGTTTAGACATCAATCCATAACAGCAACGAGCATCCAATATCTTACTGTGAACGTCATCACTCGTTTGACAGAGAATTCATTTTTTATATCTGTAAGTCGAACCCTTACCCAACTTGTGAGCTGTATACCAATCTCTTTTCCACATCAAATTTGTCATCTTAATCTTTGTCCTCCATCTCACTCGCTCATGTCTCACGATAACAGCTTCTTTCATCAATAATGCTTTTCAAACAATTCAACCCTAACATATTGTAACCCTTGTTAATAATCTCTTAAGCTATCTCTTCTACTTCTATAAGCATTTTTCTCTTAGTTTCTATCTTATAAAAACTCTCAAAACTGTTAAAATTTTAGCGCAATTAATTTTTGCACTCGTGCGGAGCTCCTCCACTTCAATGCTATTTTTTTTGGTGAAGGAAGCAAAGAAAAATGGAACGATTTATTAGCCATGTGTGAATATTTAGAATATTAAAATTATAAGGGAAGTGCAGGATTGCTTCAACTTCAGCGCAGAACTGCTAAATTCATGGACGGAATTTTTTTAGCTCATAGAGGCCTACATTGAAACATTTTAGCTCATGGAACTCTACACAGAGATATTTTATCTTATTGGGCCCTACATAGAGATATTTTATCTAATGGGGCCCTACATAGACATTTTATCTTACGGGGTCCTACGTAGAGATATTTTATCTTATGGGGCCCTAATAGATATTTTATCTTATGGGGCTCTACATAAAGATATTTTATCATATGGAGCCCTACATAGAAAATTCTTTCTCATTGGACCATACATTGATATTTCACGGGGAGCTTCATAGAGATTTGTAGCCATCGGGTCCTACATAGAGATACTTTATATCATGTGGCCCTACATAGAGATTTTTTATCTCTTTGAGCCCTATATAAAGATATTTTAGCTCCGAGGGCCTTACTTAGAAAAACTTTCCTCATGAAAGGCGTGATTTTGAAATTGGGGGACTCTTCTATTTGACGAGTATCACCTGGAAAAATTTTCAATTGCTGATGCAGAACACGGGTAAAAACCTTCTCATTGTTCCTATTTCGAGCTAAAATCTTTTACATCGCTATCTTTCAGACCTCAATCCTCCATAGCCTAACTATGGCAGAACTCTCGTCATCTCATTCTTATGTACTCGTATACCCATATACCGAGAGGAGCCTGGTTCAAATCTCGGCTCAGTCGAGGCATTTTCACGTAAGCTGGGAGTACTTCCGTTGGAAGAAGAATTTTAAATCCCACATTCCTCACATCCCTCACCACACCAGTAGTTGTAAGGTATTGAAAACCCAACGGTAAAACGTGTTAGAATTAATAAAGGTTCTTAAGGTTCGTATATATGTTGATGTTTGCTCATATCTCTTTGTTAGGTTAATTGTACCTCAATTACGAGTCATTTTATATCGTAAAATTGCTAACAAAATACAGAGAATGATGGACGCAGATAGACCACCCAATCTGTTTGTACTTTCTCCAACTGTTTCAGTTTCAAAATAAATATGCATGACCATCTATACAACTCAAACTCAGACTTAAGTCATCGATTGATCGTGTTCCCGCCTTGGAATATAGAAAATAAAACTCAGCGAAGAACGGATTGGCGTTACTTTCATTTACTTGAAACACAGGAATTTAAAAATAGTTTCGATAAACAGTGGGGTGCAAATACTTTACCAGAGAACCATTTGAGATGATCAGAAATTTTATCAAGGGAAGAATAGACTGAAAATAAAGAAACGTTGAGCAATAGCACCGCTAGCCTCGCTCCTCCAAAATATCAAAAATATCCTCAAAAAAAAAGACGGAAACATATAAGTGCACCAGTTGAATGCAAATGAAAAATACGCAAACGAAGCCGAAACATCGACCGACGCCCAGCGAAAGAAATGTTGAGACAATGTGAAAATGTCAATCGCAGGACGCTGAAGAGAGTAAGTTCTCCTTGACGCCACACTAATTCAAATGAGACTTGCCGGCTGTAAGCTATTGCGTCACGGGATGCACGCTACAAAACTTCCTTGCATATGGAGCACAATTTACGTACAGTTCATTCAAGACTTAATAACCAATTAATCAAACTCTCTTAACAAGTTATGAGGGAATCACTTCCTTTTTGCGAAAGATCTTTAAAACTGAGAAATCAGCCTCAGCAATTATTTGTGCGTCAGTTCAAGAAGAGAAAAGCTCTGTTGTTTTCGAGCTTTCATGGATGAAAATTGAATTAAGAAGTGCAAATGAGCAGCTTATTGGAAGGCGCACTGTTGCGCCTTCCACGTCCTACACGTTGCACGTCACGTCCTACATCCGTTGCAGTTGTACTGCAACGGATGATGACGCTTCAACTCCTCAGCAGCACAAAGCGACCAGTAGAGTAGGCCTGGTGAAGCGAGATGCGCCTTTGATTATTCTCGGTAAACAGTTTAAAAGAATGAAGCCTGCTATATCCCGAGTCAAATAGTGTAGCTCCATGGATAAAATTGAATAAACTAAAGATGAAATGGGGCAGCAATACCACACGGAATGAACAACGCACACACCAGACTTGTCGCAATTCGACCCTTTCGTAAATAACTTCGAAATATAGTGGAAGTTAAAAAAAATATGGAATAGAAATTTGTAGAGTTATTCGTTATGCGTAACTAATTACCTACTATCCGTGTAAGGATAGACTTCAAAATTGTCCACAACTTTGATAAAATATTTCAGAAAATCTCTCAATCGAAACATCGACTTTTAAATCAGACTCGTGACTACATTCGTGACATGAACATCCCGGCAGATCTTGAAGATCACAGAAGCCTCGTTAGGCCTGTAGCTTTGCGGGATGAAAGCTAGGTAACAAAATACGAAACAAGGGCTGCTGCGCAGGATGGTTGCTGGTGAGCGCTTGTTGAAGCTTCACTCAGTACATCAATCGTTGCTCAGCGCATGTTTTAGTCAAAATTACCTTTTATCAAATTATTTTTCTATGCACAATTTGTTTGTGAAAAAGAGACTAATATCCAACAGATAGTATACCAGTAAAATGGTAAAAAAAAGTGTAAATACAAGCATCCTGAAATGGACGTAGAAGCATTATCATTAATATTTTAATCAGACGACGTATATCACAGCCTCTTGTATGCTACAAAAGCCTCTGTATTTTTGACATATTCCAGCTCTCCCGACCTGGGACTAGATGAACGAGTGGAGGACGTGGGAGGTGCGACCGCAGGCCGCCAATATCGGGAGGACGCCGTGTATCGGAATATCATTACGCGTAGCACGGATACACCTCATTTATTGAAGATCCTTCAAGTTTGGGAGCCGCGCTCACGGGGGCTGCTCTAAAACAACCGTCCTGGCCACCGCTACTGACCACTAGACACAACTTTAGAAGTCATTTCGACCTGGCGTGAATTCGAATTTGGTTCCGCAGTGGTACTGTACAAGTAACGGTGGGGGGGAATTTTATGCTAAAAAAGAATATAAAATTAAATGTCCTCTAAGGCTACACAAAAATTTAAAATTCAAGTAACTGACGATACCTACCTTTATCTCTACAAGTACACAGACCACAAGCGTTCAGCAGTTCCGGAAAATTGTTAAACCTTGAATCTAGAGAGCTGAGGAATCATTCAAGTGCTGCAGCTTCCAACAGTAAGTATAAGAAATCTACAAGAAAATCATGACATGAATTCCAAAATTAGCCATCACAGCTGGCTAACCTTGCAGATTCACCGAGTCGAGATGACTGCACTTCCAGTCTTTAGTTTGTTCCGGATTCCTTCGACCGCAGAGACTCCGAATACATACAGTACTTGTACTCTTTTTCTTAATTTTGTAGCCTATCTTTCAACTGTAATTTTATATTTATTTCATGTACAGACAAGGAATCACAGAATGTTTTTAATTAATATTTATCTTCACATGCTTATCACCACTTCACCCTAAACGATGACCCAGTGAGTTATGAATCACAACTACAGAAGTCGCAACGTGACGTCCACGCTCATTTTTAAAGTTGTAGTGTTACTCGTTGAAAACCCGAGTTGGGCCATGCTTTGTACGTGACTGATTTCAGAATAACCGATTTTCTTTCTTTTTTTTCTTTCTTTCTTTTTTCTTTCTTTCTTTCTCTC
Source organism: Orchestia grillus (assembly GCA_014899125.1). Classification (NCBI taxonomy): domain Eukaryota; kingdom Metazoa; phylum Arthropoda; class Malacostraca; order Amphipoda; family Talitridae; genus Orchestia; species Orchestia grillus. Next base: position 23,814 of record VOMN01124700.1, read on the forward strand.
TCGTGTGACGCTTGAAGCTCTGTCATATCCACCCCCGACTCTAAAATGAACTAGTTTACATGGGATGAAGATTGTCTTCTGATGTTTCCGCTAGATTGAAAGAAACAAGAATTTCAGTTCGTTTAAAAAAAATCCCCTCACGTAGTTTTTATTTCTCATCTTACGTTGATGAATTTTGAGTTATAACTTCTTGCCTTCGACCCCTCTTTTGCGTGTTCGCCTGCATTACTCATGACTCTGAGCTTTACAGACGCGCGAATTCTTTGAACACGCGTCTCTTCTACGATGAACGCTACGTTTACCTTCTTGTGCTGGATTTTTGAGGTTCAAAGACGAGCTTAAAGAAACTTGTGCATCCTTTCGACGAAGGCGAAATTGGATATGCACCAGCGCGCTCACAACTTTATGGGCTTCCTTCGTCCGCTTTCCAAAATGTTTGGGATTATATCTTTCACGAGTTTTTGAACCTCGTCCTTATCAAAAGTAAGAGACAGCGCTGCCTTCTTCTGTATGCCAAATAAATGAGGCACACACGTGAGTATCACGTCCAGACGCCATGTAGGAGGTGAGCACAAACACCAAACGCCATGTAGGACGTGAACACAAACACCAGACGCCATGTAGGACGTGAACACAAACACCAGACGCCATGTAGGGGCAAACACAAACACCAAACGCCATGTAGGACGTGAGCACAAACACCAGACGCCATGTAGGACGTGAGCACAAACACAAGATTGACAGCACAGAGGCTCCCACGAACACATTGTTCCACCGTTTTTATCACACAACGTTTCTAATGCTCCAGCAACACAACTGTTTCATCATTCTATGAAAAGAAAAAATTCTCAGCTTCCATCAAAATAATTTTTACACTCCTTCCATCACAACCGTTCTGCGCTTCCGTCGACACAACTTTTCTGTTGCTTCCATTGTCACAATACGTCAACACGCTGTCTTAAATCTATAAGAACAAAAAATAGATGAATTTAATGCCCGTTTCTGTCACATTTCCGTGGCAGGGAAACTGATATTCAAAACGATAATTTTCAGCCACAGAACTTCAATGCCAATACTTGTAGGAGAAATTTATATCTAGAAAACACACTTGAGTGTCAATTTATTTATTTCAATTCTCATTACGCGTCAGATGTCCCACAGAAAGTACAAGGAACTTCGATTTGATATTACTCGAAAAAATATTCATATTTCAGGTTAGTAAAAACCAGCTTTTTGAGCAGCCATTTTTCATCTAAGTGTGATGAAAATTACTAGCAATGAGGGAGAACAGCTTCGAGGAGTTGATGTCGAACTTGAATTTTGAAGAAATGCCATTGAAAATCTCTCTTAACCATGCGGTAGATGTAGATTTCGTTAACTGTGACCTGCTCCTGTCGGCAGCTTCGTGTGTATTTTCTTGCAGTCTCATTCGAATATTTTCGACATTTTCTCCAGTTTCCACAGCTATCCCTCTCCCAGAATGGCATTAGCTTGGATTCAGACTCGTTCTTTCTTCTTCGCACTTCCAGGCATTCAGCCGAGTGGCCCGCCAGCTTGGGGAACGCCTGTGCGGAGAGCGTAGCGTTCCGTGAATAAAACTTGCGCTCGCTGAACACTTCAAGTCCTACAACAATTCATAACTACAAACACTCGTTGCTTTAGTGTTAACTGCACAACAGAGGGCGATTCGTGACAAATTTGAATGTATTGAAGAAATCTTGCTTGAAATCTTAAAAATCCTGTAAAATCTTATGAATGTTATTGGTATGATAGATACCTAAAGAAAAATTTCATCATCTACTTTTAATGATTACCTATTCTGTAGCTACTTAAATCATTTTTGTTTTCTTTCACCTTCGATTTTCAATAACTTTAACACCCCTGCGCAAATACATTTGAGATAGTGTCCGCTGAAAACATCAGTGAAATAATAACGTACATGAAAATTCCTTGAAAATTTCAACATTGATAGAAAAAAGGTTTCTGTAACATTAGTTCTTGCAGACCTGAAATATAAATATTTTCGAGTAATAATAAATCAAAGTACAGTAACTTTGTAGTAAGGCACCCGGTACAATATAAGATGTATTTCAACCATTACAGAAGAACAAAAAATAAAATAATGCCATCGATTAGCGCAACATCCCTCACCACTTTCCCAAGTCAGGGGAGTGACCTGGAGGCGTGTCCCGTTAACTCAGGCCAACAACCAGACACATTGCTAATCTTATGTGCATGAACAGCCTCGATTTGTATTCAATCTCGCAGCTGCTTCATAAAGAAGCAGAGATGGGAGATCAGGCTCCTGGTTACTGTGAAAAATTTACTAATCGAACTTAATGCTCCATTCACTTCGATATCTGACCATATTTTCATAATATGCATTCAAACTCCTGATATCTCACTGCCCTGTTGACCTCAAAATCACGTTAATGTGTTCTGCACGTGTATAACTAAAGCAATTTGACGTGAAACAAATGCAACGGTGTGGCATATTTAGTCACACATAGGAGCCTTAAAATATATTCATTTAAATGTTTCGTTATTTTCAAACCATTAGTGGAATTCATGTATAACTGAGAAAGTAGTAGTAGAAGTAAGATAAGTAGTTGTACTCGCATAGATTGCAGCGCTTCAGGGACTCAGACTATGTGGCACCGAAAGAGAAGGGACCATTTAGTATGGACTGTAGAAAACGGAAAAATTATGCACAAGGTGTGTTCTCGCATAGGATATCATACGCATAGATACAGCAAGTTAAAACTGAAGAGGAAGAAAAGATAGCAAAAGAGTGAAAATTGAAGCACGCAAAGTAGGCACGAAACACAGAAGTTCCAAAGGCCTATCTGTAGCTGAGTTAACCTAACAGTGCTCCCTGAGGTTGCCAGTCCCCACAGTATACGATAAACAAACCAAACTAACCTACACCCTGTTGCCAATTCTATGCCCCCTGAGAAATAACCGAGTAAGTTAAACTTTCCTATGATAAACCGTAGACTTACGCAAGGCTACGCAAGGCATAACAAGGCTGGTTCCTTGTGCCCTTCATGCCACAAGGCTCAAAAAATTCGTTAAAATAGACTCACGACACATCGGTGACTCGATTTTGAGACAATCGTACGAAATACCAGGGTCATAAATCCCCTTCATTTGGGGTCAATGTGACTCAGCCCACTATAAAACTATCCTTAAGAAAACCTCCAAAATTCCCCCGTGCTCAACACCATCTACGTATACCAGTAGTTATGGAGACTTCATTTAGCGCCATCTAAGCCTTGCGAGCACCGAAAGTTAATGTAATTGACAAAATGAACGAAAAAATTTGTTTTAAAATTATTCAATTGTAATAAATAGAAAATGTAACGAGTCAAAATCAAACTCGTAACATCGCCCACTATGCCGTTATCTCCCTGAAACAATTTTTAAAGCTAAAAATTTGGAATTTACAGGGTGACAGAGAAAAACGGGAACTTTTAAAAAACCCAATGAAAATCCGAAAATTTCATTGACAGCAACAAAACTACATGTTTTTTAAGAGACAGTAATCGAAGTTACCAATGTTTGAAAATTACGTCCTGTACCTGGCACGCTCCTCTACGTGAGCATTCTTGCAATCTGCTCTGGAGGTTCCCATTATTGCTGCAACATCTCAGCTGGGGTACAACAAATTTCGTCTTGAATTCCTTGTAAGAGTCGGGTCAGCATGACTTGGCCATGAACACTGGATGAATAGAAACAAAGAATTCAAGACAAAGTTCGTGGTCTCACAGTTAAGTTGTTGTAGTTGTAGTAGTAGTGAAAGCAGCGCTTCAGAAA
>VOMN01124708.1:0-12439 GCA_014899125.1 Orchestia grillus
CTATTGCCTATGGCCTATCCTATGCCCCCTGAGGGGAACGAAGTGTAGTTCTCGTGCAAGAAAGAGAAGTTGCTAATTCACACAACCAGTTTAAAGAGGCTGGCAAATACCACAGAAAAAAATTCTTATAGAAACAGTTAAAAATATTGCAAGAAAATGTTATTAACCCTGAAAAATATTATGACTTGGCAACCCTTCAACATCGGCCGAATGGATCAAGAAGGATTAAGATTATCTACAAAAATCCCGGTAAAAAGAGACCACCTTGACCATCTTCACTGCTAAGTCTCACTAGGTGACGTGCACAGCAGCAGTGCCCTGTAGCTCTCAAATTTTTCGCTGTAGCTTGTTGCGACACTTTCCCCACACCCAGACTGCCCTACTCCAGCAAGGCGCAAAAGCGCAAGACGTCCCAGGACTACACTAAGGATTTGCTGGCCCACATGCGTTCACCATTTTCTTAAGTCTCTGACAAACAGGGGAAAACCTCTCAACAGTTCTACAAGTGAAGCCAGATAGACAAGCACAACTAACCTTAGGATTATCATAGAAATAGAGGATGTCTGTAAGAACGAAATAGAGGATTTTCCACTTCTTATTCTTCTTGCTCTTTTTATAAAGCCAGCCCTGCTTTTGGATGCCCTTAAACTTGGTGACTCCGAGCTTCTCGCGGATTTCGTTGAGCGTCGCGTAGATTTTCTCAGGCTGCTCCACTTCCTTCACGGGCACGATGGGCAGGCCCGTCCTGTCGCCCAGACTCTGCAAGCGGTCATGCAGTTGTTATTCTCGCGCTAGCGGACACAATCACAGAGAAAGGAAGCTTGGTCAAGTCTTATTATTATAATTATTCCAATGCTAACGCGAGGACAGAGATGGAATTTTCGTTTACATTGTATTATTATCCTGGAGCTGGCCAGGACATTGAGAAACAAGAGAGTTTTGGTCAAGTCGTATCATTATTCTGACATTACGCAAGGCAATGATAGAGAAGAGGTTTTAAATAAAATCGTATAATTGTTCCCATTCTGACACTAGAGCATACAGTGACGAATAAGGATGTTTGATGAATCCATCTTTTGTAACTGCTCAAACATCATATATTTTCTGTATTAATAGCATGTTGGGAACATAAAAAGGCATCTGTTCTCGTTTTCATGTTTAAAAATTCCATATCCCGACAAAGACTTAACAAAATACCTACATAATGGAAACACGTTAGAATTGCAACGTTTCGATCTTTCCAACATCATCATCTGGTAAATACAAAATAAAATGTACGATATAGTATTAAAATAATTTCAATATCTCTGAAAACCATTATTACTCGATACATATTATCAATTGTACACAAAATGACTAGTTTTATAATGATAGATGGACAAAATCTGTACAATTGTATCAGATGAATTCTACAACATAATTTACCATTATTATCATCATTCTGACACAAGTCAAAATGACAAACGCAGCAGATTGACCGGGTCAATTATTGACCAACGTTCAAAACCTCAAAAAGAGCGAGAAACGTTGCCACGCTGCGTCTCTACAGAAATACCCCGCAGGGACTCTTAGGAAGCTTGAGCCTCTCAAAAAAATGGTGTCCCCCCCATCCCGCGCCTGGAATGCCTGTACCGCACAAGACGCACTTCAGCTACAATTTAAGAACGCTCCGAGTTACTTTATAGTGATGTCGAAGAGCTAGAGGAACAGTTTTTGTAACTACAACCTTCGCTGTTTTCTGACGCAGGACCCTCGTCACAATACTGCGATTGTATCGACACACAGAAGAATCCAATTTTCATATTCATCAGTAAGAAAAGAACTGACATTGGCTTTTTATAATAAAACAAGAAGCGTGGCTGTACGCGCATCTCGCACCTTACAAACAGGAGCCCCAAGACAATGTCCCTCGAGGATCTGCTCGCTCTTGTATCTGTTGATGACGGCGTCGAGGCAGGAGAAGCTGCGCCCGCCCATCATGTACTTGACACCGCGCTTCTCGATGCGGAATCGCTGGATTATGTTGTTGGTGAGGAAGAAGAGCGTGTAGTCGCCGGGGGAGTTGTCACTGGGCCGCACTAGGAAACTGCCCGGTCCAGCTGATGACAAACAGCAGTGACAACAACAGTGACAACAGCAGTGACAACAGTAGTGACAACAGAGAAACTAAGGCAGTGCGAACAGTCAGGGTTTAATTTAACACGTTGGTTGCGATGCGACCCAGCGGTGGGTCGTTTAGCCCCTAGAAAATGCATCATTTCAGGCTACGTGTTAGGATTAGGTAATTTTTTGTTCTCAGAGATTTCGGAATAAATGAAACCATAAATCCACGGAGATTAGCAGCAACAGTTACAGTGCTGAAGGTCTCCAACCACAAATCCCTTCCCCTCCCATTCGTTAAGCACAAAAAATGAAAACATTCTGTCGTCAATTCCTAGCACTATGCTCCTAATGATAAATGAGAGTTTCATCAGAGAGGCCCTTCGCTGAATATCTCATGGCACCATGAAAACGGCTCTCATGTCCAGTGTTCGAATCACTAACATGCTGCATAAATGAGTTGCGTTTCTAGGAAAATCGTTAACAACAAAATCCTCGTTCCCCACTCCAACCCTCAACATGTCAGGAGCCACGACGTGCCAGCTAGCGCACGATGCAGTGAGGGTGAGAAACGGGCCACCGGTTTAGTGTGACCTGCAGCCATGGCTCTACTGGCGCTGTCTATACCTCGGGAGTTCTGCCATCCCAGAGGGCACGATGATCACACATTTGAAAACAATTTTAAATTTGAGCATCCCGATGTTTAGAAGTTTTGAGTTTTGCTGTGAAATATTTCATAGCATAGTGATGCGCTGATTCATCGGCATAGGCACATGACAAAAATTACCCATCAATTTCTAATTTCCATTACATTCGAAACATACAATGTTTGTTAAGAACAAAATACATTAATTTTATACTCGCATATGAGGAAGTATGAGCGTATTATCACCTGGTTGTAAAAACAAGGTGTTCGGGATAAATTTGACAATAATTCAATTTAATACTTTTCCACATTGGTAGGACATATTAACACATATTAGGCACCATTTAGAGGCTTGTTTCTAGTTCATTCATATACGTGATTAGATTAGATTATTAGCTTGTTAAAAACTCAATACCCACAAGAAATGTGACCCAAAGAGAGCGAAAAGGAGAGACCATTTAGTGTGGACTTTAGAAAATGTGGAATCTAAGCACAAGTGTGTTCCCACACAACATTCTCAGGGAATAGAAATAGCAATTTAAAAAGGAAAAGGTATAACAGATAAGATTAGTCAGAGAAAAAATCATGGAAATGGGAAGTAGTTTTTGAGTCAAAAAATTTAATGACAAAATATTTCCAAGTCAGGGCGACTAACAGGGTCAATCGGCTGCTTTGAAACACCCGAGTACACATGCGTCACTTGTTAGTGTTTGCGTGAGTCCTGTCAACACTGCCTGGACAGTCGCGGCGACGGGCTGACGGCATCACGCATCAAGGGTACAGTTGACATCACAATGAATGGTGGCATCATTTTCTTCAAGTAGAATCACTCTATATGGAAAACACACGCATAAGGACCCCCAAGCGGACTTGACACTTCTTGAAACTAATATATCTGTACAAAGCTTAACTAACGACAACGCCTAAGGTTGCGGTGGTGAAAAAATTTAGGGACTAAATAATATTTCTAATCATGAATGATTTCTCACAAATTGACTCGGAATTTCACTATCCGAGCCGCTTCACCCATATAACGCTCAGCATCCCGTAGCAGTTCAAGCTTGATTGTGTTCAGAATTGCAATGCGACAAAAAAATGAGCTGAATTAATGTCTCTAAATGCCCCAAGTTACCTTTGATGAGCAAATCTATGGCTTCATTCTTGGTGATGTCGGAGTGGAACCAGCTGAACACGACATTGGGGTCGATGTCCTGGTCAAGATTCTCGACGAGGTCTGCGAAGATGGTGCCCTGCTCGCCCGTCCTGTGGGCCGTCACCCACAGCCACCCTCCACTCAGTTCGTTGTGGACGAAAAATATGTCGCCTTTCTGGAACCTGGTAGCAAAAATAATCTGCGTTAGTGTCAGCGCAGAATTAAACGCGGTGTTTATAGCGGTTCTTTGGGTTCTCTCATAACGGGAAGTTTACACTAAACCATATTGAGCAAACGACAAGAAAGTTTTAATAGAATACCTCGAAGAAAACAATGCGATTTATGAGAAAAGGAAAAAGACCAATGATGATCAGCGCCCCAAAAGATGCTACACTTCGCTAAATACGAAACTAAAAACACTGGAGAAGATGGTCTTGTAAGAGCAGGCGCAGTTCAGGGTGAAGTCAACGAATTGAACATCCTCAAAACCTTGCAAGAAATGGAACGTTCTTCCAGTGCATTTGGGTTAGTTTGTTATAGACATGGTTTAAAGCTCTCCATCCCCATGAAATACGATCCTAAGAGGGTGAAAAGAAAGGACATTAAGTATGGACTCCAGAAAACGGGGAATTTATGTAATAGGTGTGTTCTCACACAAGCTCTCCTGCGCATAGAAACAGTAATTGATCAGGGAGAGGGTAATTGATCAGGGAGAGAGTAATTGATCAGGGAGAGGGTAATTGATTAGGGAGAGGGTAATTGATCAGGGAGAGGGTTTGTGATCAGGGAGAGGGCAGTTGATCAGGGGGAGGGTAATTGATCAGGGAGAGGGTAATTGATCAGGGAGAGGGTAATTGATCAGGGAGAAAAAAATTGATCACGGAAAAAATGATGCAAAAAGGCGTACAAACTTACCACTCTGACCTCTGCACAACTTGCCACAATGCATGAACGAAGGGACGATTTTTGACGCCAAATCATGAAACACGATCACAATAAAACAGGAACAAAATATCAACCAAGTGCAGTTGAAGCTCTTATTAACAGACTAATTACATAGAGAATGAGAATATCCATTGGCGTGAATATTCTGTGACTATCTAGCACTTTTATCCCGGATATTTGGGTCAACAAAGCATGTATTCCGACCAGTAGATTTCATCCATTGCATCCAATGACTGTTAACATACGATGTCCATTATAGATGAAAGGTTCAAAAGTATATCGCAGTCCAACTTTTTTTGCAAGAGCATCTACATTTATCTATGATTTTGGCCACCCAAGCGCAGACACGGCACTGGGATGATTGGTTAAGGATGGAGGGCGAGAGAGTTAAGCTGGGACACGAGTGCTGCGTACATACCCAAGTTCGTCTGTGTCGGCCATTTTTGTGTAGGGCAAAATGGCGACCACCTTGCGCAGGTTGTACACTGGCTCTGGGGGCGGGACCTGAGGACAATACCCACAGTCGCTAAATCGTTTCAGTGGCCTCTACCGAGAAACCCTCAGCCTATAGCAGTTTAAATGAACGTGGTAGAGGGACGAGCAAAATAATTTGTAGAAGTTAACACGGTGGAAATGAATATAAATGAATTAACATCCAAATGTTGTATGGCTATGCATTCAAAATGAGGAAAATTGCAACTAGAGTTACTCAAACTGGAAATTTTACAATTTTTAATTGGATCATATTTTGCCCTTTGACCAGCGAAACAAACTCTAATTTCTAAATAATTAACATCACAATAAAAAAACAAGAACACCCTTCATCCACGACAGTAAAATTTAGCATAATAGGACTTTCAATATTGAAGGTTTACAATTCTAGTACATAAGGTTATAAGTTTCTACCTAGTAAAATTAAAGGAAACCTATCTACCTTACTGAATTCCATGCTTGCACAGAAACTGAGTGAACCTAGTCAAATTTTTTACCGTAGCTCCTATAATTATCTATAATTTTCTCTGCTCAGTTTTTTATTCAATATTTTATAAGTTTCCCGACGGGGCGGCGAAAAAGTTAGACTGGGAAGCTTTATACAAGCAGTGGCAAAAACTCAAGAAATATATATGGTGTCTCAAATGACACATCTTGAAATTATTGAAAAATAATTGCAACAGGATATCAATCATTCCACACAAACCCAACCGAGAAATTGGTATAGAAAGTATGGCATCCAAACCCCCCCCCTAGCCCCCTTTACACTGCTCATCACAATGCATACACGAATGAGCAAACAATATTAAAACTGATAATCAAAAAATCTGCAATAAAATAGACCCAATAAAAATAATAATAAGAGACCCTGATCTCGCTGAGTAAGAGATCATACCGGATGCTGGAGCCGCTCTCTTTTGAGTAGGTCTGACACACACGTGTAGTAGCCGACCAGGTCACTCAGGGCGCTGAACTGGCGACCTCCGATGTAGAAGTCACCGCACACAGCCGTGATTCTGCAAATGAGACTTGAGTATGGTTCTGCACAATGAGACCTGAGCATGGTTCTGCACAATGAGACCTGAGTATGGTTCTGCACCATAAAATGATGAATATTACTTTACGAAATAAAGTAATGAATATGGTTTGTTCATTCTGTGATAGGGAGAAAAACATTACCAATGTAATTCCAGGTAGCTAACGTTGCAGGTAGGATAGGGACAGCCCACATACACACCTACTAATCATGCCTTAATGTAAAAACATACATAGCATTCATATGAATACTTTGAATAAATGTAGTAGCCTGGATTTACAGGAACTGGAAAAATATAAAGTCTCAAAAATTCACCACATGAGAGTACACAGGCACGGAGGCCCTATAAGTCCCCTTCAGCACAACAGTCACATGAGAAGAGACTGTAATGTTTGAGAAATATCTGGGGTATGAAGTATGAGTCAGCTACTTGCCTGCCATCTTCCATTTTCAAAGCTACAGATGTCCAAGACGTCACATGAAGTGAGAAATGTGTTGCCATTTCATTTTCACAGCCATTTTAAGAAGAGTAGTTTTTGGCATACTTTAGTAGATGCACTAGATCTAAAATTAAACCTAGAGTAGATAGATGGAATATAACACTGCTGTAAGCAATCCATAAAAGAACAGTGAAGATGCAACACCTGACACAGCTGAGTTACATTCTAAGGAGATGAGAAACAGAGTATCATTTCATCAGCAAAAAAGCACCTGTACAAAGAAACTCGTTCTCATGAAACACAAAACAAAAAATTTTATATGCCTATATCCTCACTACTGAAAGTGCTCTATATTCCAGAGATGCAGTGCAGTCTGACATACATATAATTTAAAATTCAGTGTTAAAGCAAGTGAATGATTTCACACCTGTTGGCAAAGCTAAATACATACAAACATGATGTGAAGTGCCTTGTGGAAATATAGGATAATCTGCATGTTGTATGAGGACTTATAAGTTAAAACCATATTTATTGAACTAAATGTTCTAAATTAATGTCCTCTGGTAAACATGAATACTAATATTGGCTAACACATATTAATTTCAATGCTTTTGTATGATAAAATACTTTATAAAAAAGTTAAAATTAAATTCATTTACTGTTGATAGAACATTTCCTTTAGTTTAGCTAAAGATGTTGGCAAATTTATCAAAAATTTTATAACCTTTAGGTGGTTATAAAGCAATAATATATTTGATTTCAATATAGCTTCATTTTAGAACCTATACTTCACACTCACCTAAAGTGTCACATATCAGAATGTCTACAGCAAATGAAAACATAAGAGCATTTCAAAAGATTGCCAAAAATTTCAAAAAACATTAATAGCATTTCTATACTTCAAAACCTGTATCACTCACTTGAAGTGTGAGATGCCAGAACGTCCATAGTAAGAAAGAACATAAGAGCCAGGTCGTCTGTCTGACTCCCTGACCAGATATGCTCCCATCTTGCCGTACGTCCGCAGGCGGTCCTCGGATTGGGCTCGGTCCAAACGGCCATGGTACCAACTGCAAGAAAATGTCCCATTATATTGGTATAATAATACAACTAACATTTTTCCAGTGAATAGAGCTCATTATCAGGACCTTGAAGCTGTTTTATTATCTACTAAGCATAGAGATACAGCATGATGTACCCAGACCTTTTTTATACAAAGGATAACATTTTATTGTATAAACAGAGGTGAATAAACCAATTGTAATAACTATTTAACAACAAAAATTACAAGGCATGTAACAGCCCAAACTTATGGAGGACATAAAAGTGCCATTTTGTGTTCACATTTTCACCATACTATAAGCAAGATGAAGCTGAAGATAAGGTAAGTAAATTAATCCACTTAATCCTCAAACTGGTCATATCATGAATGCATTTTTGCAGAGAATAAGTCTTGTGAACTGGAATGCAAGCCTTAACAGTTCTTTGTTCGAATAATCGAATCATGGGCCACACATTACAATTCTAGTTCTTTGTAAAATACTCATTTATTCCTTTTAAAATTCATACCCTTCTATCAAAACATACCCTTGGATTATTTCAGACTAATATGATAAGAAGCAAAGCAGATACAGTGAACATGAGTATGAATGTGGAGATTCCTTTGAGTGCATGGCTATCCTAGATAGAGACTCTGTGGTGCAAACAAGCATATGTCTTGTCTGTTCTGAAGTCTCAGGTTTGACACCCTGGAGAGAAAGCATCTTTTTAGAAAAGAATATCAAACCCAACACTCCATACAAGTGGCTGACTAGTATGACTCAGGCTGGGGTGCCCAGTATAGAATCTGAAGGTATGTATTGAAGGATGCCTGGTAATCAGTGGCAATCATTGCGTTAATTAATTTACCACCCGCCAAAATAAGAAGCTTAAGCTTCTCTTTTCAAGAATTCCTCAGAAATCTGCTCATTGTATCTCAGTACAAAACCTGGTACTTCCTTACATGAAGGTAAGTACATTATTGAAAATTAGGTCCCATACTTTAAATGCTATCAGTTTTACTGTGCAACTCATCAATTATACATATAAAGTTATGCAAGTACTCTGAAGGTAGGTTAGATACCACTGCCACATCTTTTTGCTGTAAATAATGCCATTATTCAAAGATCACAATTCACTTTCCTATTTTTCTGCATTGATTTATTTGCTTCAAGAAATTGATAAGCAATTTTCTAGTGCATCAAGGAAATGAAACAAAAAATTTTAAACTACCATCTCTTATGTTGCAAGAAAAAAATGTAGCATATATAATTTCAACCCGACTTTAATGGCAAAGAAGTTTTGTCAGAGAAATAAGAATTTCTAATGATACTTATGGATGAAACCTTTAATGAGACAATATTATAACATATAAAATAAAAAGCTCACACAAATCTTGATATTATATGAATTTAAATATAATTTTTAAATAGTCTTAGCAGTAATGGAATATTTTTCAACTGCTGGTTAATTATTACTTTGCATTTTCTGGTTAATTATTACTTTAGAACCCCAACACAGAAATTCTAATATTTTGGCATTTTTCTTGGCACCTTTTTCCTTCCAGAGCAGTGATGAACAAGGGTTAATTTGGTTAATCAAAGTTAGGTTAGGAAAGTTTGGGTTAGAAAAGGTTTTTGTAAATAATTCTATGAGCACATTAAACTTGCTTGTATTACATTAAACCTGCTTGTATTACATTAAACCTGCTATAAAATCATCATGTGCACCAGGTTTTATGTTCACATTTGTAATAATCAAGCAGAAATATACTAGAAAATTTAAATTGAATAGATTTCTGTGATAGGGATCCCAATGTTAAAATCTATCCATATTCCTATCTATAGTTTTTTCCAAGTTTTGACTGCTTGAATAGTTTCAATATATATAAAATTTAGTTTGATTAGTTAATGGCTTATAGCTGAAGAATAGAACAAAACAATTTAAATTACAAAATCTTTAATTTGTTTTGTCTGCACTTATGAAATAATTTGTACGTTAGTGTATTGGAACCCAAATACTTTTAAAACACAAAATTTCTGGTTAATTTTTTTTAGGACCCCAGTACAGAAATTTTGGCAATACTTTTGTATTTTTTGCATTATTAAAAGGTAATGAACTAAGGTTAATTATATTAGACTAGACCAGGTTAGGTAAAGTTAACTCTTTTAATGTCCAATAAGGACATATGTCTGGTTTCATAAAGATGTTATTAGTTTTTTTGTAGGAAGCTAAATGCAGTCTTATTGCACATATACATAAGGCTGCAAATAGTTTCTTGTACATAACTAAATGCAGCCTTGTCAGAAAACTATTTAGTCCCTTGAGGGTCAAGTTAGGCTAAGAAATTTTTTCATATGCATTAATACAGGAGCAAAATTGCAGGAGATAAAAACTGCTATAAAATCATTATTACAAAGTATATTCTTTAAAACTAGATTTCATGCTCATAAGTGTAAAAATTAGGTAAAAATACAGTAGTAAAGTTATATCAAGTACTTTTTTCTTAGGAGATCCTAATGTTAAAATAAACTAAATTTCAGGCAAGTTACAAAATTTTCAACATTATAGAAACAGTTATTCTAAGATTTTTATATTCTATCTTATATTTTCTACTTGCTGGCTTAGTATACCATCAAATTCAAAATAAGTTTAAATTCTAAATTCATTTCAATGACTATAAATTTCAAGAAAAATTGCAGAGCATCAATTGATATGAGACCAGTTTGAAACTTCAAATGATTACCTTCTATTGAAATAATCATTACAGTTTAGAGTAACATGTTAGTAGTTTACTTTTAACATTGAAAACAATGATATTTTCATCTTAACGGAGTCCTTAAACTCTCAAGTCAAAATATTTGCCTATCATTAAAATTTTACATCAATTGAGGTACTAGTATAATATGATCAATATTGAATTTATTTAAATGCTTCTCACAGCTCACCTAGTGTCACAACTGTAAATTAAGAAAACAATTCTGGAATCCGTACATCAGCTAATTGTAATACGTAAAATATTTGATATATTACACGGGATTTTTATATTATCAGAAAAACAAACGATTAGTCACCATCAAAGTAACTACCTCTCTTCCGGAGGCGCAGCCAGAGAACTGTCTACTTCATCGGGCTCGTCGGGGTCTCCAAATGGATCAAAGTCATCAGCAAAATTTTGTTCTGCTCCTTCATCACTTCCAGTGCTCGGTGATCCCTGCACATTTTCTCTCGGTCGTACTGCTTGAGCTTGACGAAACCCTCCCACCTCAGCCATCATCACTCAAGCACTCTATCTTTCGCAGATAGCTGCTGGATTGTTGTTATTGTCGCTTGTGCTTGTGTTGAGGGAAACATCGTCTCATTTTATAACTTATACCCTAAACAAAATTTACATAAATTATTAAATGAGTTGTAAAAGTTCTCATAACCTAAAATATGTATTGTTTATTTATTTTTTTTAAACAACTTAAATTTAATGAAATCTGTTTGTTGGATTACGCCCGGTGAATATTTTACTACAGAATTTTATTGTCCTATGTACGGATTTCATCAACTAATTTTGCCCTAATGTTTATATGCACTTTTTCAAGGTTTTACATTCAGAATTTATTTTCACTAAATTTGTTTCTAAAGCTGGTAATTAGTTTAAAAAAGACGTTCACAAACTTAATTGAGATGTGATATACTTAGGGTAATTTTGAAATGAATTTCTGTCGTAGCTTATCTTATCAGCTGAAGTAAATGTGAGTGAGATCCATTGCTTTAAGATCGTGTCTTAGTGCAAAAATTGATAAGAAAATAGTTTAAGTCTGATTATCATTACGACAACTGGCGACCCTGGGAAAATGCAATCCGAACTTTATGTTGACATGTGATAAAGGTGAATTTTTTGAGATGAAAAGGTTATAAATAATTTTCTAGGACTCCATATAAACTTGAGGCTTACATCGATTATTAGCAATTTAGACTAATCATTTTTTCTCATCAGGATGGCCATGCATTCATGCATTTATTAGAATAGATAACTGACAGAAGGAAAAGCTTTGCAGGTCTGTAGTATAATGTAGCAAGCACATTTCCAACCCGGGCTGGGTGGGTTTAATTAAGAGCAAGATACTAATTTACCATTAATACAATTTAAGACATTTCCTAAATTTATTTTTCAGTCATGGCTTTTCATCAAAACTCAATATTATTTTTTCAATAACTCGAGACTTAAATATCTTTCAAATAATATCTATTAACCCCCTCGTGCCATCCCGTCCTTGCCGCGGAGAAAGGACTTGCGTGTCCCGATGATGCCCAAGGCACATGGAGTGTGCCCAAGGTACAACCATGGCAGAGGGGCTCGGGCTGAGGGGCCTGACAAACAGGAATGGTAAACGTGAATTACTCTCATTGTTATAACCTGGCTCTCTCAATGGACATGCTATGACCCCTCTTTTAGACCTCTGGTGGGGACCCAGGCCCGATCCACGAGTTTCAATAGTCATGCGTGGCAAGGGTTAGCTGCGGGAGCAGTCGGGTGCAAGGGGGGCCTTTGTGCGCATGAGCACGTTTGGGAGCATGTCTCTTGCTAAATCCAGGGC
>VOMN01124711.1:0-21007 GCA_014899125.1 Orchestia grillus
TACAGTAACCCTACAGTAACCCTACAGTAACCCTACAGTAACCCTACAGTGACCCTATAGTAACCCTACAGTAACCATACAGTAACCCTACAGTAACCCTACAGTTAGGGACGTGCAGGACGGTGATAGCGACTGCGAACCTTGCTCCTCGTCATCTGTCACAGTAGACACGGGCTTTAGAGGTGCAACGATAGTGAAATTCGTTAATACTCTCGGACAAATTCATGCCATGCCCTTATGAAAAGTAGAAATATTTTCGCTGCAGCTAGATAATGAACTTTTTTTGTTCTCCGTCCGAAGAACTTCTCTGTCGTTTGATGATATTTAAAGAAGTAGAGGCGAGTGCTTCCTAATAAATTGTGCAGACTTTGTCTCCAAAAAATTACTTCATCACATCAGATATTAATTTTCAGTATCTAGATCACGGTAAGTGGTAGGCGCGGAGATTCAGTCGTGGTGAAAAATATTTTATATTCTCCAACATTCTGCGTTTTCAAATATTCTGTATTCTCCACTGAGGGACTAAAAATCACGGGAGGGCTGAGGTCACTTATCTCACCGCATATAAATTCCTTTAGTTTAACAAAATTCAATGAAAATTTATGTTGTACAGTTAGTCTCTTTCCTCCACGATGGAAGACATATGCGTTGCACACAGAAGCTGCACATTGTACAGTATATGTACTCCAGGCAAGATCTTCACATTGTACAATATATGTACTGCAGACAAAGAGTGTCATTTGCAAATAAGCTGCGTATTGTACAGCATATTTGTGCGTGAATAGATAGCAAGCGGTACAGCATATGTAATATAGACAAAGGCTACACTTAGTACAACATATGTACTTCAGGCAAGAACTACACATTGTACAGCATACAGCACCTCAATCCACGTGTTGCTCATCCAGTTAAAAGTGAGTACAATTAAGTACACAATGCCAGCAAGCGTCCGTTGTCAAACGCATCCACGCATGTTGTTTCTCAAACCTAAAGAAAATGTACTTCCTTTTTCGGTAAATTGACTCCACGAGACTTGAATGCTAACTACAAAAAAAGTGTTACCACACTGCTTGCGCCAGCAGGTAAATACATAGGTCTACGGAAGAGATAATCTGGCTGGAGATATGTTTGGACTAGAAATAGCAGATGTGACGTCATTTTGAACTTTGATCTTATGTGGACGTCGGAATTTGAGGGTCCAAAATTGATTTATATCGCGCCTCTCTACTGATAACTTGAACGAGTGCGATAACAGTGGGAGGAAGATGAAAATCAGAGGAACGATACATTAGTATCGCTTATTTATTTATTTAGATTCACGTTCGATATGCCAAATGTATTATTTGACGAGTAATATGTACTAGGAATGTGCTCCGTTAAATTAAAATGAGAGGATTTTTTAACTCAAAATTATGCGTCACGCTCTACAGATGGATTGTTGTTTTTTATAAAATGCGACGCGCTCCTCAATCTCGCCTCCAGTAGCTGTGCTGGAAGCCTTCCAACGATCACTGAAGGACGTCGCAGAGTGTATTTTTATGGTGGATTTTATTGAGTTTGAATGTCACAGTATCGGGAAGGTAAATTTTATAATGACTGTGTTTGGAAGATTAATTTTGTGGTGACTGTGTCTGGAAGGTCAATTTTGTGGTGACTGTTTCTGGATGGTCAATTTTTTGTGTTCCTGGAAATTGAATTTCAATGAGAAACAGGTGAACTTGTGACATAAATGTATCATGTTTGTCTAGTCTGAGATATATGCATAACCTTTAGATCGCAACCTTTGATTTGAGTCTACTAATTCGTCGGCTGTGTAACTCAAGGCGTCACGTTCTCTTCATCACTGACTATTATGGTCGAATAAATGTATGACTAAATGATGAATGTCGCGGTAGGCGCATGCAAGCGGTATGCGTAATTTAAAGGATGAAAATCTCCAGCATTTCAGCACATTGATGAAAAACTTTAGAAACGGAGTGGTGGTAGGAATTGACGAAAATTTTAGGTATTTATGGAAGTAATCTTGTAGCTACGTCTTAATGCTGTGCTTAAAATTTTTATTTCATCTTTTTCAGTTTCACAATGAATATTATCGTTTCCAATTTTATATTTTATATTATCTGTCCAATTTCCCTTTAGGTATTATAGGTATTATCTATTACAATTTCACCTCAAACATAATATTTTCCAAGTTCCCTTCTGATATACAACAGAGCTATTTCACGGAAAATTAAAAAACTTTTCTTCTCTGCTCACTGGCCGCTTTATTCTCGTTCAGATGAAGGAGACAGTTTCAAACATAACAGGCCAATGAATAATTATTGAAAATGTTTAAAATAATTTTTTTAAAAAATGCCTAAATGTGTGAAAGTTAACCTCTCAAAACTCAACCTCACGGCTGCCGATCGAGAGAATTCTTCACAGCTGTGTTCCCTAGCTGTTCGTCTTTTATATGAGGTGTGTGCGGCAGTGAAGTCCTCTTCAAGAACATACCCGAATAAGAATATTATTCATGGTTAACAAATATACAGTGTGTTGCAAGAAAGTGTCACCACAGCTCATCAAGTGTTTGTTAACCATCTGTAGCCTGTTTCCTAAGTCTACAACGAAGAATACTAACTTATTCATTCGTATACAGGTTCGTTTTACGGTACTTAATATAAAAATTGACTGCACGTTGTTTTATGAATACCTCATGAGCAATCAAAGAGTGGTTACGCTTCCTATTATGACACCCTGCATACAAGATGTGTAACTAAGATATGTGTTTATACCAGCCTTCTATTCACACTGGAACACAGCATGATCTTTTTTTCGGAAAAGGTTCCCAATCGTAGTCCTCGAAAGTGTTTTCGAAAGGCAGTATTAGGTCAGGGCTGCGTCCAGAGTTGGGCATCATAGATATTATGAAAATTGACGTTCCTCACACGAGGCGCGCCCAACAGGTGCGGGGCCGCCACGACACTCCCCCAGGGTCCGCTTCCCTGCCCACCAATCAATAAGAACGTGGCGCGAGCGAGCAGCGGCGCCACAATCATGCTCTCATCACAAAATATGCCGAGTGCCCCCTCTGTTCCAGCCCCCTTGCCCCTTCAACCCCTCATGGAGGGAGCGTGACGCCCTGTAGATCACAGAACAGCACGACTGGTCTCCAAGTACAACTCCTACTCTTCGTGCAATTACTCGGTGTTTTGCCAAGTACTCGGGGAACGTATGTATAGAGGAAACACGGAGATATGTATGTGTTTTCTACAATTTGTGGATAGTGAAGAACAAAGTAGAGGAGAGTGGAACTTTAACACTGACTCTTCAACAAGTGCAATGTTTACAAAAAACTAAAAAGGCCAAAATTCACAATAAAATCTATTTTCCAGTCGACAGAATATCAGTGACCGGGACTTTTATCGAAAGAAAAGTATAAGAATGATACAATTTACAAAACTGTCTCCAGATGAAAAAGTATCAGAGTGATTCAACTTTCTCGTGATGACGTTTTTTCCAAGAAGAGGTTCAAAGCAAGACAGCCATGTTGGGTAAGATACTTGAACGCGCAAGTGAGCACGTTTGTGTATTCACCTAATGAGAGCAGCGAGCTTGTGATGGTGCGATAGCATCACGTCGTGCTCCGACCGCCGCCTCGACCGCCACAACCCCACATCGGGGCGTCAGATCACAGCTCCGTCTGGGAACTCCTCGCAGCCCGGCGCCCCGAACGCGTCCACTGGAGTTCCAGGTCTTATAACGAATGTTATAACCAATGTTGTGAGACCAATGATCGTCTTATAACGAATGTTATAAGCAATGTTATGAGACCAATGATTGTCTTGTAACGAATGTTATAACTAATGTTATGAGACCAATGATCGTCTTATAACGAATGTTATAACCAATGTTATGAGACCAATGATCGTCTTATAACGAATGACATGACGGTAAATTGGGCTGAAATCCACAAAAATCCAGAGTCGTCGTGATCCGCGTTGCAAAAAATTCAAAGGAGTGTTTAAGAAAGTCTCATCGAGATTTTAACGTGAAGTAGATCTCCAGGAAATTAAAAGTTTTTTCAATTAGAATTTTAAAAGCATTAAATTGAAATGAACAAACATACCAACAAAACTGTGCTAAAGCACGATAAACTATCCCTGTCAGAACCAGGGCAGCTAGCAGGGTTTTCAACACTGTCAGCACTAGCCTTATCTTGGCCAGCTGCACTCCATTTTGGTCCAAATTGCAGTGTGCTTTTAAAGATCTTGAGATTAGTGTCTCTCCAGAGAACAGTGTATTTATCTTCCTTCAACTACAGGGTGACACAAAAATACTGCTACAAATACTTTATATGACAAGAAGACAGAAAGTCAATTAAATAACATGAAATTTGTTTGAATTGGTTCACGATATTCCTAAGAAAATACCTCTACGTTTCATCCAATAAATCCTCCTCTCCTCTTCACTACCTCCTTCACCCCTGCAGTGGAGGCAACCCCAAGGCTGCTTCCACTGCTGCTAGTACCACATCCGTCGCTAATTTGGCCCATTCTCGCAGCAGTGATCGCTTCAACAGTGCTGTTGTTAAATGATGTTTTCTACCCACATTCCTTTCCAAACCAGACTACACACAGAAATTTATTGGGTGCAGATCAGGGCTCGAAGGAGGCCATTCTTTTTTAGTTACGAAGCCGGAACATTGCCCCTGAGCCGTGTGTTCGTTTGGAAGTGTGAACGGGTACTCAATCTGGATGGAAAAGAAATTGGCCTCCTTCGAACATGGTTTCCCTAGGATTAACCACCAGTTGCTCCATGATATGCTTTTTCATAGTTTTAACGCTAATTTTCACTCCCTGGGGCACAAAAACCAGGGGAGTTTTCCTCTTTGCAGACACTCCTGCCTAGACTATGACAAGCGAAGGTTTTGAGTTTGGCTGACGTTCCTAATGTTCTCAGGTATTGCCGAGACACTTCGAGGGAGAACTCTATTATTTTGACAATTAAAAGCTTGTTCAATGGTGAATATTTTTTTGTTGGCTAACACAACAGAGTCAGGACCATAAGCTGGGAGTTGGGGCATCAACGAGCGACTTATTTTGAATAGTTTCCCCTTTTGGCGTTCGCAAGAGAATGGATGTGTCTCATTTTTAGAGATGAAAGTCCTAAGTCTCTTTCCACCACGCTACGAACAGATTCTCTCGATGCACCGAGCTCTGCAGCCACTTTTATCATTAACCTTAGGGGATTTCTTGCAGCTTTTGAGGAAATCTTCTTTTAGATTTTCTGGGTCGTTGCAGTTATTTGACGGCCGCTTATGGTGCGATCTTTTACTCTGCCGGTCTTCTCATAACGTGTGGTTTGCGAAACTACCCCTTGCTTTTGAAAATTTGACCTTTTTCCAAATTTCTGTTACAGACTTTCCTGCCCTGTGAAGCTCAATGATAGCAAACCGTTGACTTTTCATTCTCATTGTGAAATAGTTTTTCCCAATTGCGGACTAATTTTAACAATGAGTTAAAGTTCATACTAAAGACTATTAAATCTGAAAATATTAGGTATGTTAACTTATGTTATAGTACTTTATATGGATAAAAAATGTTGTCGTAGAACTTTTGGGTTACAGTGTAAAGCTGGGATGAGTGTATCACAGTGGGTCTAAGAGGCAATGTACGTACATACCTTCAGCTATTACGAGGACTATGTACCACAGTACGTCAAAGAAATAGTATAACAAACTAATGCTAGGAATATGTACCTCAGCTGGTCAAAGAAATAGTATACCTTAAACTAATGTTAGGAATATGTACCTTAGTTCGTCTAAGGAATAGTATCCCTTCAACTAATGCTAGGAATAAGTACCTCAGTTATTCAAAGAAATAGCATACATTCAACTCAAGCTAGGATTAGTGTTTCAGTGTACCTTCCACTATTGCTGTTACTAGTGAACCCCAGTTGGACAAGGAGGTAATGTGCCTGTAGCTAATACTCGTATACCTCTGACTCTCAGTGGGGAGAACAACAAGAATAGACTTAGGACTCGTGAACTTAAGCATCCTGGCCAGGTACTGATACTGAGGTCAGAGTGTGGCCATTGTACAAAATAGAAAACAAATATATTCAGTAGAAGAGAGTATTTCAATGCTGCGAGTCTTAAATGCGTTAACAACACATTTCAATCGCATTAGGTTGGCCCAATCAAGATATTCATCTAACGATGGGTCTCTCTAAATGGCACGTTGAGATAAAAATACACGTCACACAATATCTACATTGAATTCTTTCCCTCTTCTCAATTTTATTTGTTAGCTAATTTACGTGATGTATTGAAAGAAACAGCTGTTCTGGCTCCACGATGCATTTTCCAATGCACGCTAAGATGGAGAGTTAGACTGGGGCAAGCGGTTGACCATATTGGGCTCTAAACATGGGTAAAAAAACTTAAGAGACCTGGTCACGCTTTATACTACATATTTAGAATCTATTTAAGTAACGCTTTGCTACTTCTCGTACCTAATTCGGTACACTCAGTATAATTACTTTTACGAGTGCATGATTTTTTATGTGATTGTTTAAACGAAATTGTGGCCAACGAGATGGAAATATGGTCCCACTGTTTTTATTTGTTTTTATCCAGTGTAGCAAGTTGAACTTTTACGTCGGAGCATCCATAACTTCGGGTTCCCAAATATTTTTTTATCAATCATTTTATATATTTATTGATTAGTCGGCGTAAAAGTTAGAGTGGGAAGTACGATAAGTGAAAAATATGTATCGGATGAGAAAATGTAAGCCAATTACAAAATAATTTGGACTGAAAGGGGTTAATACTATTATACTTCACATAATGATCGATGTTGATCTTGTTATGAACCATGCCATGTATGTAGAGTAACTTTCTACACGTCATCGTCAGCTTTCTGCTTACACATGTACACAGCCTGCTCACACATGTTGTACACACGCCTGCTCACACATGTATACAGTCTGTTTACACATGTTGTACACACACCTGCTCACACATGTTCTACATAGCCTGCTGACACATGTTGTATACAGTATTTTCACCCATTTTATACAAACGTCTGCTCACACATGTACACAGTATGCTCAAACATGTTATACATTATCCACTCACACATGTACACAGCCTGCCCACACATGTTGCACACAGCCTGCCCACGCATGTGAAGGAGGGCAAGCCGCGCTATGGCCGCCACAAAAGACAAGGCTTCGCTAAGGCTGCCCCGCCAGTAAACAACACAATCAAGCTGATCGCCGTTAATGACTCGGAACATCAACTCGCCGCTTTTTGCTGAAGATAACGATGGCTTTACCACGTCTGAGCAGATTATTCGATGCAGGTTTGGAGTGGTAATGCGCCCTCTCTGCCCCTTGGCCGGTGCTGGTTAGTGCCTCTGCAGCTCACGTTCGCCCGATAAAACCTGATAAAATTCTTGTTGCTTTCCGAGCTAGTAATTGATCTCGACTATCGCGCAACCTTTCTACTCGGTCATCAGCGAAACGACCTTCTACAAATTCTCCTATTTATAGCATACTTTCGCCTCTAATGGGAGCTGTACCTGGACTGTATTCCTGACTTCTCCTATTTGTAGCATACTTTCGCCTCTAATGGGAGCTGTACCTGGACTGTATTTCTGACTTCTCCTATTTGTAGCATACTTTCGCCTCTAATGGGAGCTGTACCTGGACTGTATTTCTGACTTGGTTCTATATTTTTACAGCTGAATTCACCGAGTGAACCAAAAATTTTGTGCAATGTTTGACTATAATTCTCAGTTACATCAGTTAACAACATTAATTCCATGAATAATGGCAGTCAGAAAGAGTCAAAATTCAATTCAAAAAAAGAAACAATTCTTAGCGATGAGATTAGCATCAAAATCAAACAGAAGCAAATGTACAAAAATGTCCTATTTCAAACAATGAAAAAAGATTAGATTTTTCTCTCTATGAGGAGAGCGTATATCCCGTGATGATGTCTCTAAATCTCATAATGCATATGAGCGTTAAGATATGTATGTTCATAAATTTTCCAGGCAACGTTTTGATGCAAGTGAAATGTGTTATTTTCGGCTAATTTCTCCGACTCAGGAATAGAAAAAGCTTCATTCCAGGAAAGCTGATTCTTCTCGTGCAAGCACCTCGTCAAGATTACTAATAACCATTAAAACTACGCTGCAAACCTCTTGAGTTTTTGGCGCTAATCTAAATTGCAGATCTGCACCGAGTCAGTCACTACAAATTATGATAAACTAGGCAGCGAGCACACGCTCCTAGGGACCCCCTGACATGAACTGAACCAGGTCTTATCTGGCCGTGACGAAGAGATTTTTAAGCGGCACCTTTGCCTCCTGGCCGAAATTTAAGACTTGTTCCTCATGCCGGACGAGTCAAAATTGAATACTTTCAGTGATGAATTTTGACATCTGGTCTGTTTTTGTTGCTAACAAGAAAGGGAAGTCGTGTTATGGACGAGCATTTTCCTGGCTGTTTTCGCGAGGATTATGCACCACATATTTAGGCCCTGCTAAGAACGGATCTTGGGAAGGTGAGGTACTTGGCGAAGGCCAGTCTATCATCACGAGTCGTGGGCCATATGGGCCCGGCCACCCACACAAACTTAATTTGTGGCCCCAATAATGAGCCCTCGGACGCTGCCCAGCCTCGACTCGAACACTCCGCACACGCGAGCTGGCCGAGATGCAAGCCTCGAGGCAGGCGGAATGCAGAAAGTGTGCGGGATCACCGAATTCTCGGCTCTCACTTCTGCTAACCTGCCTTTTGGAAACATGAGCTTGAGCCACTTGTACAGTTCAGAGCTGTAAGAAACATGAGTTTAAGCCACTTGTACAGTTCAGAGCTGTAAGAAACATGAGCTTAAGCCACTTGTACAGTTCAGAGCTGTATGAAAGTCGATTTTCTGCTGTAAGAAAGGTGAACAATTTTCTGCTGTAAGAAAGCTGAGCTTCACGAAAGGTGAACAATCTTAAGCCCCTTGCAAAGTTCGGAGCTGTTAGAAAGGTGAACAATCGATTTTCATCTTCAAGTCGAACTCGAATCAATGGAACTTATTTACCCAGTTGCAATCAAGTCGGAATTTTAGATGAAGACAAAATATAAGGCGCTTATTCATACATAGTAATGAGTTCATTATAATTACTCACTTATTCTGAAAAATTAGCTCCACTTCCTGGATTACCTCGAAGGCTAAAACATTCCATTCTTTTCCCTCATATATTTGTGGGTCAGATGAGAAGTACTTTGTACAAAGTTCACGTACTCCTAAATTAACTATGACTACATGGCAAGTACTTTTAGGTGAGAATATGCTCATGTGAAGCTAAGAATTATAGTAACATTTGGCCAAATACTTATCTATGACTGGTGCACCCCAGCAGTGGCACCCCAGTGTGGCCCGGGCATAAAGGCCTAAACATTTTCAAGGTATTCAAGGTATTCAAGGTGATTAATGAGATTGTTATCATTAACATTCTTTAACTATTATTCATCCGCCGACAAACTTTTTTAGGACACATTAATGATCAGATTCCATTTTATGTAAAAGTACTCTAATACGTTTTCTTTGAACTCGAATTTTCATTTCTGAAATGAAAAATCTCCTCGCGAGGTACGTTATTCATAAAAGGACATCTGACTTTCAGAAAGTGTTGTCCAGTGTTAAACTTTGGTCTCACATTTTAGAATTTTTTTAAATATCTCACTGCAAAATGAGGTGCACGTCATCTGTAATGAGGTCATTCTTACGACGTAGATGCACTCCACAAAATGCGTTCAAATCATTTCCAACAGTCACGTAGGTGCGCTCTTGCACCGATCAATGCATCCGCTAAGCATGCGAGCCACGACTCCAAGGGCTCTTAGGCACGACTTAAGGGCTCTTAGCCACGACTCTAAGGGCTCTTAGCCACCACTCTAAGGGCTCTTAGCCACGACTCTAAGGGATCTTAGCCACGACTCTAAAGGCTCTTAGCCACGACTCTCAGGGCTAAGGGGAAATCAAGAGCTCTTCACATGATCATTCAATGTCTGAAGACAGTGCGGCAGTCAAGGGACTGTTCGGGATCTTACATTGCATTATAAACATAAAACTGGAATGAGGAAAGAAAGGAAAAGCGTTAAAGCATTCTCGATCGTTGCTGGGAGAGGCATGAATGTAAGATGGCAACAGCACACGTGAGTACGGCAGCAAGCCATGAGCAGCAAAGGCAGCGCAGCAGTACACAGAAGTGCAGTGTTCTAGGTAGGGGTGGCCACAGCATACTGCGTAGGCTAAAAATGTAGAAATTGACGTAACTTAACTAAAAAAGACTGAAATGTTTCCCNAATCTGAACAGGAAATTACACTTGTACATCTAATTTTTGAGCAGCAGCCCATATGCAGTTCGGTTGTTAATGGTTTTCTCTTTCGACTGCAACACAGTCCGTTTGCAGCCCTGTGAAGAACCATTTTTTGTAGTTGAAAGAACGTGTGCGTGTGAGGATCGTACTTCGATAGCGATAATAGAACGAGTCTCAGCCCCTTCAGTCTCGACTGCCCTGAAGAACATATCGTCTCACAGCTCAGACTACGGCATGAGGAATGCGCGAGTGGATCCCAGGAAGTTTTACGTCTGTTTTGGTCGCGTGGACGAAAGAGGGCGCCTTCGCTGCTCCCACGCGCCGGCGATGATGGACGGCGACAACTGCGCTTCCGTCACCGAGACGCTGAGGGGAGCTAGGGTCGCGGGCTCATTTCCACGGTCGGGGAGACTCCACCGGCTTGAAGCGGTGCAATTTTAGAGTTTTAATCGCCTGGGTAACATAGTTGAACTTCTCATCTACGGATACCGCATGTTAACGAATACCAGATGCAATGAATGAAATTTGCTTTAATCGCCTGGGTAACATAGTTGAACTTCTCATCTACGGACACCGCATGTTAACGAATACCAGATGCAATGAATGAAATCTGCTTCGTCTGAATGCATGTTTCATTGGCCGGAATGTTCGGCACGAAAATGCTGAATAGTCGTGCAGAATGTTCACGTCAACTAGGAATCTCTCCTTCTAAATCGTTCGTTAATGCGAGGCTTAAATATAGACGAGCGCTCATGTTTCTTGCAACTGCATAAGTGGAGCAATTCTGCGTCGTCTGTAAAATCATCGATTGAAGATATAGATCAAGAAGTTTAAAATTGGAACCGTGCATACTAAAATAGTTAACCGAAAATTATAATTTTTTCAAAATGATGTGCTTTTGAGCAGAAGGGTCTTGAATGACGTCATAATCTGAGCAGCTCCTGAGGTTAAAAGATAACTTTAGTTTACCAGTAGAGACTCAATCATAAGCACCTTGAATAAATTGAGGATGAAATTCGGAAGTGTTGGGCTGCCTTCCTGTCACCCTCAGTCTCAGTGAAAAATATTTTTATTTTTATTTTTATTTTCATAGAAGCCTTTAATTCAGCAATGATGAAGCTTATTGTCTACATAGAGTGTTTGTACAGCTCGAAGCTAAAGCTGTGAAAAGCGACAGCCAGCGATAGAGACCGAGCAAATTTGTGAAATGTGTCAGGAATTGTAATTTGAAGCCATTTCTTATGATAAAAACGCTTTCAAATGATCTTTAATCCCATCAGAAGAAACTTGCCTGAGGTTTGTTCATAGTTTGTTTGGAGATACTTCGGCAAGTCTGTGAATGCAGCTGTTGTTTCAGTAGCCTCTGTCGCTTCCCCAGCCTCTGTCGCTTCCCCAGCCTCGAGCGCCATGCCTGATGGTTGCTGAGACCGACAGAGGGTGACAGGAAGACAGCCCCAACACTTCCGAATTTCATCCTCAATTTATCCAAGGTGCTGCCGGCTTTAGCTACAGGATACTTCACAGAAGTTGAGAATTCTCTTTGTTTTTTTCCAAAGCTGCTCATTTCATGATATAATACGTATTTGAGAATTTTAAAATCGGTTGATCAATTTCCTTTTGAACGAGCAAATTGCATTGCTGTTCTAGAACTTGAAGGACTTTCTGCACAGCTCGTAGCAGGTCGGAGCACATTGAACTGTTCCAACTGCTAAATTTACCGATAGACAACGACATAAAATACGAATCAAACCATCATTTTTCCAATGATTAACCTCCTTATTTGCGTCAGTAAGCCAAATTTCAACAGCATCTTCATTAATAAGACAGGCAAACAATCTGACCGAACATATAATCCCAGCCCGAGCAGTGTTGGAATAAGAGACCTCTGCTGTGTTTGTCTACCTGTCTTTTCACCTACTTAATGAATCTACATAAATTGGGTTTCCCAGAAACTGACCATTAGCACTTCACCTACTTGTCTTGGGAACAACACTAAAAATTTTAGCGTCGGTGATTGTTTCGTCATGAGACCAACTCTTTACCATCGCAATGCTGCGTGATCTCCGAAGCGTGCTAAAGAAACTTTTATGGGGTAAATATTAAAGGCTATTTCCCGCTTGAAAGGCTTCGGCATCTCTAAATAAATCACTTATAAAGACACGAATAGAAATTTGAAAAATAAAGACTGTTATGCTCTTCATTTTTTCCTCCCATTGGCCGTCGATGCCCTTCAAATGCCATTAAAATCGGGACAGCTTTTTCGCAGAATTCGGTGGCCAGCAGTGCAGGGGCAGCGCATCGGTGCTGCAGTTCTGTCCCCCTTAAAGACGAAGATTGTTGCCAATGACAAATACTGCCGAAATGTGCATGCTAATTTCTCGTCCATGGAGAAACTCGGTGCAAGACGACCAGAATACGTCAGAGAACTACCATCGCAGCGGAACACTGCCTGAAGTCTCGCTCGTAACTGCACTAATTTTTAACAGGGAAGGGCCGCCGTTCAACCCGACCTGTGGCATCCAAAGCAGCGGTCTGCGGACAGATACAGGTCCGTGAGTCAGTTGGCACCGGGTTTTTAACAGGTTTATTAACAAATTAAAATTAGGTACAATACACCGGAAATTCACGTTTGTTATTAAAATTAGAAAATACCAGCTGGTCGAGTCGTTTTATTTCACTGTATTTGTCCACCACGCCTCAAAGACCAGTTCGTGAAAATGTGGTCCGACACTGAACCGGTCGGTGGTGCCACGCATGTAGGAGACCGCTGCTCCAGAAGGGTCCGAGGCTCATGTTACTCCTGTGACCTCCTCGTGCGTCCTGACCGCTGCGGATCACCTGACCATCCTGGCTCTTTTGTCCCCAGATGCCCTGTTTGCTGCCCCAATCGAGGGCGTTTTCGTTCCCTGCTTGGTGCTCCCGATACCCCAATCGAGGACGTTTTCGTCCCTCCAAAGAACCATGCGCTGTTATTTTCATAGAACCCTTCAACGTCTAAGTTATTTTCGTGATTGGGATGCGTTTACCTTCGTATGAAAATTAGCAGCAGCCTTATGTGTACAGTCAATAAGGCTGCATTTTGCTTCTTACCAAAACCTAGCAGCATTTTTATGAAACCGGACCATAGGGTGCTCATTGCTCGGTAATAAATGGTCAAATCGGAAAAAACAGGGAAAAGAATCCAAATGCGAGAAAAAACAGAGAGAACCTAACACATCATTCAACCTGAATACAGTAATTTTGATTTCTATACGTGAAAAAAATCGCATGTTCTCGATACGAATTCCATCGAATGAGTATAACAACGAATTTCCAGTTAGTAACTTTCCATCTCTTTTGATACCTTCTCCCGGGCAACCTTCAAAAGCCCATGATAATGTGATTGCCAATTTCCTGTACAACGCTTGCGTGTGCATTGAACCAATGCATTTATATCTTAATTTTACAAAATCACATGAATAATCACCTTTAAAAATTCGATTCTGCGAAGCAAGTCAAAGGTTTTTTGCGAGAGCAATAAATATAAGACGTATGAATCTCTGAGCGATGCCGTATTCCTGTCCGATGAAAATTAATTTTTGGGTAGAAGACAGAAAATGACAGGATGTATTATTACGATGTCGTAGAAGTCAGGAGAGTAGAGTCAGGCTGTTCCGAAACAGTTGACAGGACGAAAATTTCCTTACAAAAACCAACCTTGGTTCCAGCCAAGTGCTCTAATGTGCATTGAACATATCAAGGCTACTTTTGTGGTGCATGAGGAATATACTATGACAAATTTTTCTTTGGTAAAGATCTAAGGGATCCGGAATTGCTTATTTATAATTAACTATAAAACACGAAATGATGTTTTTCGTTCCAGGCTCTGACATCTATTAAATAAACAGCCGAAACAAACACTTGGCACGCAACCCATATCTTTCATTGAAAGTTTACCTTAGATAATTTCATTCTTACGACTTTGAAGAGAGTGGCACGTGTCAAATGACGTCATTCAAAATTACCACAACGAACCTCGCTATTGAGTCGACGTTCAGCCCGTTAGGCTGCAGCATTGATGGAGCTTCATTAATAATTTCACCCATCGTCGTTATTCGTAAGAAATTAAATATTCAAAAATTCAACAAAAGTGCAAAAAGTGTAGAAAAATTTGCGTTCATTTTGTCCATAGTAACCTCCAAATTTATCCATTTAGCCAAAAATTTAGAAGGTATACATCAGAAAATCTGTGCTCTCCTGTTCGCCGCATTCGAAAGAAATCGTCTCCCAACGTCCTTCTACGTAGAACAGTGGCCCTGAACCTCGTGTCTGCGTTGTTCCAAGTGTCTCGGGGACTGCGATGGGGTGAACGAATTCTAACATTAATAATAACACCTGCACATGTAGGCCGCATGCAGAATATATATAGGCCTCAATCCTACGGCTACCATTTGTCTAAACCTGGTTACTGTCACTGGACTGCGAGCTATTTAGAAACGGTCACGATCCTTCTTTGCAAAATTGTTTCCAAAATTTTGAGAACCACTGTTCAGAACATGACCTTCTATAGACCTAACGTAGACGACTTACCTCCGCAGATTTGTGGCATCACAGTCCCCTGATCTCCCCCTTCTGAGAGGCCACTGCCACCCCCAGTGCCTGGCAGCCTCCTCTCTCCCCACAGAGCGCCTCCGAACACCACCACCACCGCCCTTCCTCCCCAGCAGATGGGCTCGGGCCGCAGTTCATAAGATCTATTTCTGCTCCTCCGTCAGGCGCTCGTCAACACCGCCGTCGCTGCCAACTGTGGCTCGTAAAAAAATATATATCTGTTTACCTCGCAGACCTATGCCCGTGATTGTTTCTAATTCGCAGCGAGCAATAATAGTGCGACAAGATATCGTCTTCAGCACATTACATCAAAGTTAGAATTTTCAAACGTTACCCTCATATACAACTCGCTCAGCACCTCAATTTAATGAGACGTATTACGCTAGCCGTGTAGGTCTTAACAGTAACATGACTAGGACACAAGCTCGTAGAAGTTTCTCACGCTGAGCAGGTTAGTAGGGGTCCTCTAACATCGACACTCGACGTAAAAATATTTTTATATTCATCTGAAGCATTTCCGGTCATAAAGATGCAGCCAAAGTTTGTGTTGCGGTTTAGAGCACGGACTGTTTTGAGCTCCACGCTGAATAATTTTCTGAGAATTCTATTTCTGCATTGGCTTTCGCTTTTTTACATGAGTCAAACATTTCAAGGCGTGTTAGTTGCATGTACAATCAATACATTATTTTGGGATGGTAAATTATTTATTAGCATACATTTGCATTTTAATGCAGTTCGTGTTTGCCATTTAGCTTAAAAATTTATATGGTGACAAATTTCTATTCTTATTGTTCACCATTGTTGTCTTGCTAACCGATGAACTGATGCTGGGTACATAACAAATTGATGTAGTATGTTCTTAATGCTTTTTTATAGGTACGGATGTTTATCTTTCCTTTCGGACCTCCCATGTTGCTCCACAGCTCTCACCCGCTTTATTAAATCTTGTGAATGTGTGTGCGTGTGTGTGTGTGTATGAGCGTACCCAGGGTAGGTGTGTGTGTGTGAGAATATACTCAGGATGTGCGTGTGTGAATATACTTAGGGTGTGTGAGTGTGTGTGTGTATGTATGAATACACATAGGGAAGGGAAGGGTGTGAAAGTGCCTAAATGACTTCAGTAATATAATTTCTAGCTTGACCGCATAACATTCAATTTTTCACCTATTGATTCACTTCCGTAGAATTTTCTTGCCCACCGCAACCCTGACGCTGCGTAAGCTGACACACCGAGCGCACTTGAACCCTGCTGCCAATTGCAGGAAGCAGGGCAGAGCTCTCGACTTCGCCCTGAATAATGCTCTGGGAATTCTATTTCTGCATTGGCTTTCGCTTTTTTTACATGTGTCAAACATTTCAAGGCGTGTTAGATGTACGTACAATTAATACATTGTATGTACGTCGAACAGTTGACGGCACGTCACGTATAGAAACTGACGTTCAAAGTCCCTTGCGTTGCTCCCATTGTTGAGCTTTTACTGAGATAACATCCCTAACATGGCAGTTGCTGGGCTTTGTGGCCGATTATTGATTATTTTCTACACGTAAAGTTGTTTTTTAATTTAATGAACAGTTGAATGGATCCACCTCACTTTACCTGTCATGCGCGTACTGCAATCCACCCGCCATTCACATACGAGTGCTGTAATCAACAAGCACAATTACTTGGACTATCTTGCGTAACAAAGTTACAAAGTCTATTAGAAATTAAATAAGCAACGAATACTGTAATTACTTGTACTACCTCATACGAAAGAGTGCATACTTTATCAAAAGTGGGATACTGTAATTACTTTAGTAATCGAGCAAAATTATACTCAATAAGTATCCATGGATTCATTAACTTTCACTATACAATTTCTAAACATTCACCATATGGTTCAATTTGTGCTTTAATCGTCTTAGTTTGCCCCTCCTAAATTTGTCAATGAAATTTTCTCGTCACCAACGTCGAACAAAATTGATAAAGAGGCCTTCACACGATCCGTCAAAGTTTGAAGGCAGTGTCGGAAGACACCTAAATAGTCAGACCGGACATCGAAGGACTATACAGTTCCTTGACTTATGACCTGATTCTAGACTTGACAGTAAAGTAAGCATTCGATGTCCATATTAGGGTGTTTGCCGACACTGTTTTTAGACTCTGACGGATCGTGTGAAGGGCCCTCAATAACGACCACAAAATCTTTCACTCTGGTCTGTCATGTGCAAGCAGCCAGCTGGCGAGCTATTTTTGTGTCCAGTATAAAAACTTCCCAGCCTTCTCACCAACACCTCGAACTTCTTACGGTAACTCAGCTGTGAAAGACAAAACCTTTGACCTCAGCTGATACTTCTCTAGCGGCGGGAGGTGCCTTGTTCCATTCAATTATCAATGAAATCCACTTTATTCCTCAGATGTTATCCACAGAAGACATTTCTTGTCCGACACAAGTGCTCGACCGAAAGTTCAAGTTTCACCTTGCGAGACGTCTGCGAAAATCAAATATCTTAATTCGAGTCGGCGACCCCGGTAAAATTTACACATGATTCTACGTATCTCGTGTTGTTTGATAAATTCGAGCTCTGAAATATGGTTTGGCTCGCATGCTGAGCCCCTGCTGCTGTGTCAGTCGATGAAGTTGGAAGTAAAGTATTGCCTGCCTTGCATTCACAGTTACTGCTGTAGTGACATTTGATGAAGTTAAACGCTGAAATATTGCTCCGCGTTCAGAATAGCTAATTCAGAGGCAGCGCATCAAACCAAACGTAGCGCATGAACAGTGAACACTCAAACAGCCTAAAGTGTGGAGCAGCTCGCTAATTGAAGGAGGAGCGATTTCACACGAAAATTGGCATGACTGCGAAATGAGATGTCAGCCATATTAGAGCTTTGTTTAGCGCTGTTGCTCACAATTGGTTCACAAAATGTAGCGTAGTCGAAAGCGTCCTGAAGCGCTAAGTGTAACAGGCTCTAGACGGCGCATCTTACAGGCCTGGAATTAGCGCCGCCGAGATTTATTGCACTCTTTGTGCTCGACAAAGGCCAAGCATTCGATTGGATTGGGCTTTTACATAGTGTATGGGCGAACTCTTCTTGCAGCACCGGGTGCTGATGGTCACACAAAACTTTCTCACTGCAGGGAGTTGTGGCTAAATTCTCTCATGAGAAGTTGAAAATTCACGATGATCATAGTATTTTCCATTGGGGTTAGATCGAAAAATAATTTCTTCAGTAGGAGAACAATGTGGCACTGTTAACTTCTCTGTAACAATGTTAACCGAATACGCAGTGAAATGAGCCTAGTCAGTCACAAACGTTACTGCTAAAAACAACTATATAAAAGAGGACACAAATACGGTCTTTTGTATTATCCACTTATGAACATGAAAAGCCCCCATCATCTGGGTCGTCAATCCTTAGGCGTATTAACAGCTGGACTTTGCCTTTAGGAAGGTCATTCGAGTTCTGTGTATAATCTTTCCTCTGTATGGAGTCGCCAGGATCTGCGCTCGTAAACACACACTGCGAATGTGCAGCAGCGACAGCGGTCCCGTAGCCCCATAGCTCGGTGGTGCTGGAGGCTGAACGCTGGACTCGCTTTGAAAGTTATTCTTTGGGGTTGTCGACTGAAAATTCGGCGTGAACGTTTCGTGGATCTGGAACAGCTATTTTTACCGCTTTAGGCAGTTCTGGGGACGTGATTCTTACCGCTTTAGGCAGTTCTGGGGACGTGATTCTTACCGTTTTAGGCAGTTCTATAGACGTGATTCTTACCGAGTGAAAATTCATTCTCTTTGCGTACGCTACTATGTGTTTTTTCCAGCAAACTATGTAGGGTTCATCGGGATGATGGCTCACCTGCTGATGATCATCGTTGGAGGGGCGTGCCGTTCGGGCATAAAAATCTCCGAGGCCAATTTGTGATCCACAAAAATGTTCTTTTTGTGATATTTTTCTATGGAGGAAGACAGTCAAGCTGCTCTGTCGACTCCCAGGTGTCGAGGACTTTTTCTTGAGTTTGAAGTGAATTTCCGGCTAATGCATGCGGGCTGCTCGCAAGATGTGTCGCTGCAGTTGGGCTCGCCGAAATTCAAAGTAAATTAAAGGCTTCGATTTTACTGAGAGAGAAGGTCGGTCAAGGAAGGTCACTGTTACTCTCTCTTTCTCTTCTGTGTTGAAGTGTTCTCTTCGATGTTCGGAATTTCAAAATCAAGAAAATTGGTCCGAGATTTATTGAAATTGACTACAAGTTCAGGTAGCAGAAGCATTCGCTTTGCTGGAAAGAGTAGTAATCACTACCTGAACTTTATTTCAAGGAGCCTCAACGTTTCTGCCACCAGCCTCGATTGTGTAGCTGAAGAAGGAATACGAACTACAATCTGAAGCGTTTATGTGATTCTTTAACGGCTCTAAATCAAGGTCATTTCAACGTGAACCCGACAGCGTTTCTGTAATATGGTAACAGAAGCCTTGCTCTGACTTCATCTTACCGAACATGCAGTAACGGACCAACTCAGAAATACAACTGCTGACTGTTGAATAAAAAGGCTCATTTCAATGGGATATTACAAAGTTCCTGACTGTAGTGCGCGCAGGTGAGGGCGAAGGTGACAGCTGAGCACTGCGGGGAAAGGTTTGCTTTACGACAGCTCCCGTATGTGCTCAACTGAAGAACTTCTTCTTAGGTCGTCATTACCGAGGCTCTACTTTTTACGACGTCTTCCGTGAAAAAAAACGACTTTTTACGACATCATTGATGGCGGTGAGAAGGCTGCTGGGAGCATTTCTATCCCAGACGTACTTTAGAGACTCTGTGCAGCTCAACGTTCACTTCCCAGTCGGTCCGGTATTTGAACATCGAGCGTGTTTCCACACGACTGATGAATATTTCATTAGGAGCCCTGAAAGTTTAGCCAAAGAAAATTTCACGTCAGTTTGGTCGACAACTTCTGAGTTGATAATTATACAGTTAGAGAGTAACTGACATGAGGGCTGCATGAGGTACTCTACACACCACACCCCGCATGAGGTACCCTACACACCGCACCCCACACCCCACATGAGGTACCTTACACACTACACTCCACATGACGTACACCACACACCACACTACACACCACACAACACAGGTACACTACACGCCCTATGAGGGTTATTTAGTGACACACATACATAGATCCTCAGTTTGCCACGAAACGCTAATAAATGAGTCTCTGCCAGAATGAACTCATTGTAGAGGTATTAGAATATTCATGCTATGTGATTAAGAAAAATTTAGTATGTTGTCGTATTTCAGATCCCGTAAAAATTATGCAGAACTGATTTATATTTTCCTGAAATAAAGTCATTGGATTTCAGACTTCATGAAAATTATAAGTCTACTAGGTGTCTTAAAATTGTCTTAAATAAAATAAGAAATTGACTACAGTACACCACAGCTGATGTAAGTCACACAGTTCTTTCACGGGATTCATTAGAGGATAATTTGAAATCAAAAATGCTTTCAAAACTCGACCCGAGGCATGGCCAGTCACTGACTCAACGGCAACGCCTGTACAGACGTCAGGTACAGACGTCAGGTACAGACGTCAGGTACAGACGTCAGGTACAGCGGAACCTGTACGCCAGCACCCCTCTGCTTACGAACAGTTTACCCTTCGAACAAATATTCGTTTCCACTAACGAATCATTTCGACGAAGAATTGGCGTAATTCGAACGTGGAAACTGAAATTTTCTGGGAAATTTTGTTCCTATTGCGTGTTTTTCGTAAATAAGGAGGGGGGGGGGTGTTCGTGGGTCCAGGGTGCAATATATTATTTCAGTTGAGGTTCAAAGCAAGTTAAGGCCTCAGACTTGTTTATTTACTGCTAATTAAATATGGACGCCAGCAGGCTGGGCTGACACTAACGGTGCAATAATTCAAATGCATGGAATTGTTCGCATGTGATATAAGAATTGATATTAAATGTTATACGCAGTTCTTTAATATTAGAATTACTCAACACTCAGTGAGGCTCAGTTAGAGTGGCTCAACACTCAGTGAGGCTCAGTTAGAGTTGCTCAACACT
>VOMN01124721.1:0-14796 GCA_014899125.1 Orchestia grillus
TGTGTTCATGATAAAGCTTTGCAAAAGTCACATACGCCATCGTGTTGAAATATGACAAATGGGGCTCCCATTTTTAGCATTGCTCCTAGTGACGCTGTTCTCGATAGAAGTCATATTCAAGTTCAGCAACCATCAAGTCAGTTGACGTAGGCTCGTAAAATTGACGTATGTATTCCAGTTTCAAAAGTCCCCCGCCGTTAATTTAGCACGAGCGTTGAAACAGACTCCCAAGCGATCCTCTTTGACTCGCTGTTTGCGAACACTTTGCGCTTGGAATTTTTTCTTAGAAGCCTAGCTTCCGCTTAGGAAATTCTCATGAGAACTTTAGTGTCAGGATAATTTTCTATCGAAATTGGGGTTCCTAATCCCGCTGGCAAAGAATACTAATGACTTTCGTGATCCCGATCAAGGGGGAGAATTAAGTGAGAGCGGGGCACCAATCAGTCAACGACCTGGACTTTGGATTCATGTCTGCACAAATCAGTCAACGACCTGACTTTGGATTCATGTCTGCACAAATCAGTCAACGACCTGACTTTGAATTCATGTCTGCACAAAACAGTCAACGACCTGACTTTGAATTCATGTCTGCACAAATCAGTCAACGACCTGGACTTTGAATTCATGTCTGCACAAAACAGTCAACGACCTGGACTTTGAATTCATGTCTGCACAAAACAGTCAACGACCTGGACTTTGAATTCATGTCTGCACAAAACAGTCAACGACCTCGACTTTGGATTTATGTCTGCACCAATCAATCAACAACCTGGACTTTGGATTTATGTCTGCACCAATCAGTCAACAACCTGGACTTTGAATTTGTGTCTGCAGAAATCAATCAACAAATTGAACTTGAGTCATGTCTGAACGAATTAGTCAATGTTTTGAAATTCAGTTTTAAGTCTGCTGCTTATTTTAGCGCTGGCGTGCCTTTTTCTTCCCCGCTGCTACAAAATAAAATAAATGAAACAAATTTATCGATATTAAATATTCACAGACTGTTCCTCACCAATATCCTTGTAATTACTTTCCAAAACTCTGATTAACTCATAAGGACTTCCATTGGTCGAAAAATTACTGTGTGCTCTAATTATTTAACGTGTCAACAAATATTTTCTCTTCCAGATTTCACTGATCAGAAACTTTTGCAGAATTATGGCGAAGGGTGACCTACTCATCTAAAATATGACAGTTTCTTTTCATGAGCTATCAGTTCTTCCTCTAGTATGACTGTCATATCACAATCATATCGTATACTTGGAAGCTGAATAACATCACACTTTCAAATAGACTATCAACCAAATTTCCGTCACAAAGTACATGCAGAGAATTGACACCCTCCTTACACCTGAGTCGGTATTAGCAATTAGGCTTTTGTGAACTCAGGAAAAAATTTAGGAAAAATTCTTGGCAGAAAACTAGGCCGAAAATTTTCCCAAAAACTCAGAGAGCTGGAGAGGTGAGAGGGTCCAAATCGTGCCCACATTTCTCGAGTTGAAAGGAAGCGAGCACCGAAATGCCTTCCAAAAGAAATAATGGATTAAGACGTGGAAGCGATATCAGTCAGTCAAGAAACAGGTATGAACTTTTATGAAAAGTTCTATCATGGAACGGCAAGATACTCCCACCACTCAGTTTTCCTCTCGTGGAACGTAAAAGGCACCTGTTTACGAAATGAATCATATGATCAAAAAAAAAAGAAAAATTTTTACGTACGTACAAGCTATCGTAAACAAGTGTTACCAGACTGTGACAGAGCATGAAGCATTCATTCAATCAATATCGCATAAGCATCGTTTAATGAAGTACTAAATATCGTAAAATTAAATATCTCACGGCTAAGCCGCGTATTAAGTATCATAAAACGAAGTATCACTTATCGTAAAAATAAATATCTCGCCATTAAACCGCGTATTAAGCATCGTAAAACGAAGTATTGAGTATTGTGAAATTAAACATCGCATCGTTAAACCTCGCATCAAGTATCGTAAGACGAAGTATTAAGTTTCACAAAATTATATTTATCACAATTAAAGCTTGTATTAAGTATCGCAAAACGAAGGATAAATTCGATGCGTTGAAAACGCTCTTTACGAAAACCAAGTACGAAGAACACGGCATTTAATAAGGACTTAGTGAACGCTTATGCTACGGCAGCACTTCCTTGTAGCACCCTGTGTAGGTTTACGGGTACACTTCGTGCTGCAGGATAGCAGGATAACTATCCTGTTGAACAAGATTACTCTCCTATAGGATACCTATGCCTGGACAGGATAACTGCGTCGTACAGTTGTGGCCGTCCCATTCAGAGTATTTCCGTCACGAAATTTCGGTAGTAATTGTTTTCCTCCGTACTGACGTCTTTTAATATATTTATATTATGCTCTAAATATACCAAGAGTCATAGATATGCTAAAAATGAAACGATGATGTAACTTTCAGGAACACGAACATTAGCTATATTGAACTAAACAACGGCATTCAAAGCATGACTTTTAAAATGATCGTCCGTCTTTTATTGATTCCTTCATTATAGAACGACAACCTAAAGCATCATCACACCTAATGCATCTTGCTTCCAGGAGCAGATGCGCACTAAATTCATCCCTATCATTTTAGAGAGAAGCGGAGGGAGAAGGGCCAGAGCTTTAAGTTTCCCAGTCGCGCCTGTGTTCGTAACTTATTGCACAGCAACTACACCCACCACCTCGCAACACCGCGCCCAAACACGCACTGAATTCGAACATAGTCTCTCCTTTACCTGGCGGCGACCTGAGAACCGACGCAAAACAGAGCGCCGTAATATGCACCGCCTGATGCATATTGCCATCGTAAAAGGATGCATGATTGATATCCCCAACGCATTCGCTAATGCGCGCCACATAAATACGTAAAGTAATTTTATGCTCGCATGCATCCTCCAGTAGCATGTAATCTGGCGTACACGTGCATCGTGCTGTAGCATGTGGAGAGTTATTAAGTGTGGTACACTAACATACAACGTGTGTATGTGTATGAAATGGCTTGGCCTTAAAAATATCAGCACTGTAATTTGAGAACCACCAGTTACGGCATGAATGATGTGACTGCAACTCATGCTTTGTCATATATTATCACTGATTAGAGAGAAACTGCAAAAATTCACAATATATTAACACTTTAAGCGCGACGTGGCCATATGTGGTCACGCGATCATCTAACCTAACCTAACGTAACCAAAGGGCCAACACATAGGAATACAAATTTGTAAGTGTTCATGAAATTTGTGTTCATTATTTGAATAAGCTAGTTTAGATTAGAAGGAAAATGAATAGCCTAACCAAATTTGTGAAAACAAAATCCTTCATTTTTACATCCGCAACGGAAATAATTGCCAACATGAAATTTTACCTGTGTGGAGAACCGCACTTAAAGTGTTAAGCATCCTGTTTCTCTGGAATGCAATTCTTTGAGTAGTTCCGTCAATGTATGCGTTCCTTCTCGAAAATATCAACAAACGAATTAGTTTGTACATACTTCAGTTACAAAAGTATTCGCACTAAAAATATCAACAAAACAAAATCAATAACTACTTCATGCTCTCAGGAGCTTCCATTAGCTTTTATTATACTTTTAAAAAGAAGTCACTGTGAGTGAGAGTCACGTGGGCATACGCACATTTCTAAGCGGGTGTGAAAATTTCTGGAGTTTGAGAAGCGACGCCGAGGTGTAATTTTGATACTAAAATTCTGATCATCTCTCTTCCTTGATAGTAGGCAGCTGAGCTCACTCTTCAGTTATAACATAATTTCTTGGTGGACGAAGGATGTTAATTTTTTAATATGCCCTTTTAATTGAGGTAACTCTGACATGAAATAATGTTATTTTCAGTCTCTCTAACACGGACTGCCTTCTTAGACAGTTTCGCTGATTATATAGAAATGCGAACCCTGGAATTTTCTCCTATCTATATCCTTAAGAGCGTGACAAAGAGACGGACCAAGTAAGCAACAACTGTATTAATATAAGTGGAATTGCCTAACAATTAGCAGTCTTTTTTCAGGTCTTCGATTGTCTTTTACGCAGTTTAAATCTAGATATCGTGTTCTGTATTCGCAAATTCATATAAGAAAAAGCATCATTTCAATTTTTAAATCATTCCTCAGGAGCTTCATGTTCAAGCGACTGCAGTCGTTACCATATTTTTATTTTGCTTCTATTTTTTGAACAACCAATAAGTGTAATAATTTCTTCAAGACGTCCATTATTGGGTTCATCCAAAAAATTTTTTTTTGAACAGCCAATAAGTGTAATAATTTCTTCAAGACGTCCATCATTGGGTTCATCCAAAAAATTGCTCAACAAAGATGCTCTACAAAAAATGGTACACATCCCTTCAAATAATTCTACATTGACTGACTTTTCACATTCTTCGATATAAGCTTTAGGTTCAACACAGCACGTATCCTAATTGCGTCTGCACAATCAATCGGAAATAGGCTTCGACCTCTGTTTAGGTCATGTTTTTTCTTATCCATCAAGTCAAATATGAAAATTTTGCTCCAAAAATTACGCGGAAAAGTCCATAACTTTTTTTCATGGATGTGAGCCCTCAGTCGCGGTCCTCGTGGGTGTTTCTATAGTCAATACACTTATTGATCACCGATAAGCTGAGGTAGAAAATTGCCGTTAAATGCGTCTTGACAACTTGAACTTGTATATATTTGTAAACATTTGTAAGCATTTGGAAGCATTTGTAAACATTTATTTACCACAAGTAATTTACATCAGATACAGGTTTACAATCAAATGAGGAATGACGAAGAACCGGGATCAGGATATATACCACTTGCGGGCCCGCATAAGCTACAAGGCTTCTAGGGCAACCTATATAGAAATGAAGGCATTCAATTTGCAGCACATCAATGATTAATATCTTGCATAACACTTACACAACAGAAGTCATAAAATTATTTACATACTAAAACAAAAAATCATTACAATGCATATGATACTTACTTTATCGTTTATTGAAAGTACATCAGAATCGAAAGCAAAGTAGTACTGAAAGTTTCAGAATGAGAAAGCCTAGAATGAGGTAACTATTTTAAAGAGGTAGCTCCCTTTCTTCGAGACTCACACACACGAGTTCGTAATGGTGATTTCATTTCATCACACGTAGAATCTGTTCTACGACAAACAGTTGAAGAACGCTAATTTGGGAGACGGCGACCTACCGAGTCTTGCATCGAGGACGCGGTGACGTCACAAAGGACCCCCTTACCTCGTCAGTGCACAAGGCTGGAAACTCTATCCCTTGCACGGCCGGTGATCCGCGGGTGGCTGTGTGAGGAATTAGGTGCCAGACTTCCGTGCTGATGATGAATTATGACGCAATGCAGGGTGTGATCATGTCCAGAATAATTTCGGATGACGGAGTAAAGGTAGATGAGGGTCACTGTTATTATGAAATAATGGCGGATTGGAGGAATTTCATGCACAGATAATAAAAATGAAATGTGTGTGAGCAATACATAAACATGAAAAGTTATAAAATATATATTTGCTGAGAAAACGAGTGTTTTAAAAAGTGGCTGCTATGGATCAGCGGTAATCCCTGTCTCCATTGTATCTCCTGTTCCAAATTTGTGTAATGTATATTCTTTCTACCTCTCCCTGACCGCAACGTCTCTAAGCCAACACACATACAAAGAAGAGTGTGAATAAAATGTGCCCATTAGGCATAAATGGACATTATAAATTCAGGAAGCGCTTCCATCTTCCTACGAGTCACGCGCAACTGAAACAAACATCAGCTGTCCGTGGAAGCCTCTGAAAATAAAATGTCAACTTGCTAAATATTTCATTCAAACGTGGACTGTGGAAGCGCTTGTCTTTGAGTCTGTAGTGACGTGGGAAACAAAGAGCTATAATATTGTTTCCCTCTCGTGAGCACCCCACTAGACGGCGAGATGAAATCTGAGGTACAGTGGGAGCGCGCGTCCCCTGCTCGATTGAGACATTGTCCATCAAAGAACATGAAATGTTATACACTCACAGCATGCTAAAAATTGGGAAAATATCCGAATAAAATGAATGCCTTCAGAAATGTACAGTACCTTCTGGATGCCTTGGTAATTCCTATTATTTGTAGTGAACATAAAAATATTAACTCTACACGCAGCCAGTCGAGCTTTGTCTAACATTATATCCAGACCTATAATTTATTTTGTTGGTTAAGTGGCTCGACTACTAGTGACTAGGCTCTTCTCGGCCACAAAAACGAAGCGTTAAGCACTCCTCGAGTTACAGCCTGCGGTGACAGATAAATTTCACAAGAATTAAATAAAAATTTCCCGAGAGTGAGACACAATCTCTTACCTCCACTCTTTTTGACTCATCGCAGACCCTTCATTGCACCAACCGTTATGACAAAACAATGAAATATTCGCAGTATAATACCTATTTTGTGCCGAACAACAGAAATCAAAAACAGCGTAAATCAAAATTTTTGCCAAACAACGTAAATCAAAAAAGAAACCCACCGGTCACTGAGGCTCATGTACGAGTCCTCGGCAACATCAGGGCTGGGGTGGAATTTTAGCAAATGAGCCCAAGTCGAGGGGCTATGGTTTTGTGCCCAGTGAATGTAAGGAAGGGACGCTGGCTGCTTCGCTGGAGACAGTAGGCCTTGCAATCAACTGATGAAGGCAATTTCTAAGGATTTGTGAGTTCACGTCTTGAAATTCTTTGTGTGGACAAATAATGCTTAGGCCTAAATTACACAGTTTTCTAGACGGAACAAATGTGGCCACCGTCTGGATCTCTTCAGCATGTCGATTGTTCCGCACAAATCTCAGTCGTACAGAGCTCATCTCTTAATTTCGATCGAACTCTTTTCTTCTGAGCAGTGTGACGCAAGCTCTTTGGTGAAAACGTCCAGTTCATTTTTACTCTAAATTGGAACTCATCCAGTCCATTTCTACTCTAAAATTGAAACCCGCCCAGTCCATTTCAACTCTAAAATTGGAAACCGTTCAGTCCATTTCTACTCTAAACTTGAAACCCGCCCAGTCCATTTCTACTCTAAAAGTGGAGCCCTTGGACAGTGTGTACAGTAGTGCACAGTGTGCACAGCAGAATAAATTACAACTCACTCTTCAGCACTTTTTTGTTCT
The DNA here is from genome assembly GCA_014899125.1 of Orchestia grillus. Classification (NCBI taxonomy): domain Eukaryota; kingdom Metazoa; phylum Arthropoda; class Malacostraca; order Amphipoda; family Talitridae; genus Orchestia; species Orchestia grillus. The sequence continues at coordinate 7,161 of VOMN01124721.1, forward strand.
ACCTAAGCTTGGATCCTACTTTAAATAAACAAAATTTTCAGAGCACGAGATTCGTGCACGCAATATTTGAGTTAAAATTGAGCTCATGCCTTTTTTATCCATACTCGAACTAAAACATCCCCTTCAAATTTAAGAGCTGTCAACTTTGCGTCCGCATTATCACCAAAAATGAAACGTAGTTCAAATGAAATGTAGCTCTTGACTGAAGTCAGATTCGATTGAGCGGTCAATGAAATGATGATGAACTTCAGCGGCCGGAACAAGCGACGGCAATTGGGTCGAGGGTGACGTCATCACTGGAGCCACTTCGTGCCTAAACTTCAAGGATCGAGGAGCTCGTATCTATACTACGCTGGTTTGGCAGTCTCCGCTTTTAAATTCCTGCAAATAGTTTATTTTTGTCTGTTGTGGCAGAGTTATGATTTGGTCTGCCATTGTATCTCCTCCTCAGGAACATCAACGTCGCATAAATGTTGGTAATAGTAGTTCGAACTTTCATCATTGCGCAAACCATTTCTGTGGAGCAAAGTGTTTTCAACCTTCTTTTGCGTACCTTGATTCAACTGCTGAATTGCATTTCCCGTTCAGTTCAAATTTATCAGATACCTTTGTCATCTAAAAAAGCGTGCTCTTTTTACCAGTATTCCTGTTTTCTTAGTTTATTTATATTTTTCTTGTATTTTACAGACCGAAAGTTCATTCAGGAGGAGTATCGCTTTACAAAGCTGTCTGCATTTCTACGGCCTTTTTTCATTGTACAACATGCCTCCACTAGCACGTGAATGGCGCAGACGTAATTATTGCATCGAAGACAAAATCTGCCCATTCTTATGCCAACAAAAGACAGGCTCAGGTATTCCAAATACTTCCTTTCTCAATTCTGCCTCCGGGAATCTTCACTTGGGCTTCATATGATCAAAAGAAAGTGCGAGAGAAGTTCAGGAAACAAGGCTGGAAAGTTTTCGTTGAGGAAAGCATTCTGTTGATTTAGACAGAATGCATCGCCCATGTAAATTGACGTTTTTGATCACTGCGAAAATAACTCAATTGAAGAAAGATTTTTCTGAGTTTCGAGTTTCTGTGTGAACACAAACTTTTTCATCCGCCATGCAAAAGTTAATAGAGCGGATTCGAGGGCGAACATAGAATGAACACCAACAAAACACAGATCATATTTCCCCGTGTAAATTGTATGAGCTACTCGTCTTGTCCACACACTAGGCATAATCATGAACGTGTAAATTCCTAAGTTAGTTTTTCTTTTGGGAAATTAATGAGTGCAACGAACTGAAGCTCAAGTTTATTTTCTAATTTATCTGAAAATATATGAGCGATTGGACACCCGTTGTAAAACCTTCTATTTATTTCATCGTCGTGCCAGTTCATTTCCCTTAGTACTGTACCGAATGTAAATTACTTGTGGTAAATAAAGGTTTCGAACGCATCATTCAGCGATAATGGCCGTCATGCAGTCGACCCCACCTCCAAAATTCGGTAAAACTGCGGAGCGGCCTCGACACTTTGCTGAGCTATAGGCTATTGATGAGACCGCTGAGCTATAGGCTATTGATGAGGCCGCTGAGTTATAGACTATTAATGAGGCCGCTGAGCTATAGGCTATTGATGAGGCCGCTGAGCTATAGGCTATTGATGAGGCCGCTGAGCTGTAGGCTATTGATGAGGCCGCTGAGGTATAGGCTATTGATGAGGCCCCTGAACTATAGGCTATTAATGAGGCCGCTAAGGTATAGGCTATTAATGAGGCCGCTGAGGTATAGGCTATTGATGAGGCCGCTGAGCTATAGACTGTTAATGAAGCCGCTGAGCCATAGGCTATTAATGAGGCCGCTGAGTTATAGGCTATTAATAAGGCCGCTGAGCTATAGACTATTGATGAGGCCGCTGAGCTGTAGACTATTAATGAGGCCGCTGAGTTATAGGCTATTAATGAAGCCGCTGAGCTATAGACTATTAATGAGGCCGGCAGCAAGGGAGTGAACTAATGGGATGTTCCATCGTCCATTCTCATGACGGCGGCGTTCCCTCATTACCTCAGCAACTTCTGGTCTAAGTTTCCTAGCCTCCGCCAAAGCCGAATTTACCAAGTGAGGTCTAGTCCAGCTAGTCTGATGCCTGCCGCTGTGCTGCCCTGGATGATTGACTGGTCTAGGCTCCGATGTGAAGTCAAACGGAGGCAAAATGCACATTTTTCTGCTCTGTAATTCTCCTAAATAGAAGCGCATAAATGATATTCCAGGTCTGCGTGAACGTGTCGGCGTTACGTAATCGCGCCAAATTATTGAATTTGAACTGTTGGGAAATTTTTGTTCTGAAGGGGCAGTTTGTGTCATTATTTTATTCGTCAGTATCGTTTGTTATTTTATTACTGAGATATTACCAAATAGATAACTTGTGTTTAATCATCTAAATGTTTATATTTTGGTGGATTACTTCTCTGTGGTAAGTCACTAAATTAAGAAACTATGCATTGTTTTTATATTTAAATGTGAGAAAACAATTTTCATTACAATTTGCACAAAGTTAAAATTTCAGTGATAACTTATGCATGAATAATGTATGTATTTTCTNAAGCTCTCCAGTTTATTCATTTTGGAAATGCATTGAAGTTCATCGAATTAGAGGCGTTGAAGGGTAAATAGGCACAGTAATGATTAGAAATGTGCTTCATTTGACTATCATTGTTTGATTTCATCAACTGACAAGAGCCCGAACGTTGCAAAAAACAGCACAACTCTCCTGGCGTTGGTGTGATGCAAGAATTAAGATAGCGGCGAAGGCGGGGGAGCTGAAGTGCCTCTCACTCTCAAGGAACCTACTTTCAGCTTCAGGAAAAATTGCAAGTTAACGCTTCAATTGACAAGTTCTGCAAGTTTGCTGTTTAGTACTACATTGAAGTTAATGTGGAAGGGTAAAAGCTTTTAGGCTCCCAAAAATATTTAGGCATAAAGTTTTCTGGAAGGCTTTTGGAAAGTACTCTACGCCTACTGTTGATTTATGTGTTGAAGCTGGGGAACAAAAACTTCATGCGTTCAGGACGGAAAGTAATACTGAAGACTTTACAAGACCTTCTTGCAAATTCGTTTCTCCTCAAATGCAATTCATCAACCCAATTCATCAACCCAAATGAATCAACCCGAATACAATGAATCCAATACAATCAATCAACCCAAAAAAATTCCCACGCTTCATCATGCGGACACCAGCCAAACGACTGAAGAAAGAATGCGCCCTTATTGTCAGTAAAGAATTATTTCATCACACAAGCGAACACTCGTAAGCATTTCTACCAGTCACACGGCACAGAACAAAGCAGCCTCTGCGTTCGGGGTCAAAAGCCAAGAACTGGGAATTCATCTTCTTCTGCGTCTTTTCTAACCGCCATTTAGAAAAATTTTGAAAACAGTTTCTTTGAATTCATTCAGAGCGAGAATGTAAAAAGGTCAGGCATTTCCGGTCGTAAAATGCTGGAAAATTAGGGAATGTTACGACAGGACTCTATCGCCTGGCGCATCTGCGTCATTTCCGCCGTGCGGCTGCTGTGCACAGCTGCAGGCTCGTCTTATTGCAGCTGCAGGCTCGTCATATTGTAGCTGTAGGCTCGTCTTATTGCAGCTGCAGGCTCGTCATATTGCAGCTGTAGGCTCGTCATATTGCAGCTGTAGGCTCGTCTTATTGCAGCTGTAGGCTCGTCTTATTGCAGCTGCAAGCTCGTCTTATTACAGCTGTAGGCTCGTCTTATTGCAGCTGTTGTTTTATGTTCCTGCGGGGTCAACGTTACATTGCAGCGTTAGTTTTTTGTTCACCCATCTGAACGCTGCTCTGCAGCTGTAGTTTTGTATCTACAACTGAAAGTAATTTTGCAGCTGTAGTTTTAATTCTACAGCTGAACATAATTTTGCAACTGTTGTATTGTTTTTACAGCTAAACGTACCTTTGCAGCTATAGTTTTGTTTCTATAGCTGAGCGAGACTTTGCAGCTGTTGGTTTGTTTCTACAGATGAACTTTCGTTGACGTTTCGACCGAATTGAACTGCTGTACAGTTTCTGCTGTTGTTTTACAATCCTGCAGCTGAACTTTTTATTACAGCTGCAGTCATCATATCGCAGTTGTCCCCCAATGTCAAACACTCGCTTCAGACATACGAGCGCGAAGAGTCGCTTACTCCTAAGACTTCAAACTTGCATCCCAGTTATCCACTGTGGCTGCTTTTGTAATCTAAAGCCACATGACACTATGTCTGCACTGTACAACACTACAAGTGTACTGCACTGTACAGCTCTGCAAGTACACTCCACTGCAGTGCATTACCTTCTCAAAACCATGTAACACGCAGCATTGCACCCTACTGCACAGACCTCCGTGCACTGCACTGTTCACTGCCTGTCAGTCATGTTGTTAATGTTGTTATAAATGAAAAGTCACCGTTTTTTTCTCACGCACACGTACCCTGGCTATAATTAACGAATGTGTTAAACGCAGCTCTTTATTTGGCGACGTGTAAATTTCGTTGCAAAACTTTGGGAATTACCAGTCCCCAAAAAGTGCAATCAACAGCGGAATTGATGGATTTGTGAATAATTTCGTAACAAAAACCATTCGTGCGCTGTACGTTTTGCAGCAAATATTGATTCTTCTGTTCATAAATTAGCAGTGAAATTCGAAGCTCAAAGCATCCCATCACCAGAACTGAATGCGGCGAGAGGAACTAATCAATTCTTTTAACTCTTGAAATATTCATCGACATTCGGGGCGATGCATATTCAGAAGTGCAAATTTAGCGACATGGCGAGGCGGTGTCTGCGCTCTCGCTCCTTTACCAGACACAAGAGAGCAAAAGAAGGCACATTTATATCAAGCCATGGCCTGCCATCTAAGTTTAAAACATCGTCTGGCCGAGTAAAAATATTGCCGGAAAAACATCCCTTTGCTCAAAACTTCTAATGCCACAGAAATGTTTTCCTCTCAAAGTGATCATTTCCAAGAAAGCATATGGCTGATAGACTTGCATAATTCATCGAATGTTCATTCAACGAAAATTTTTCGCACGAAAGCGTCCTTCGTTCGATTTCAAAGCATCGTCGATGAGGCGGCATCGGAAAGCATATATTCGCCAGCAATCAGTAAGAGAAACAGGAGTTATAGGCAGAACATCAAAGACAATTCTTGGTATTCCGTCCTGCCGAGGCACGCGGGGTTGAACTCGGTACAACTCTGGAGTTCATCCGTCTCAATCTGAAATGCATGCGGTCGAAAACATCGTAAATATTTAGATGAACCTGAGGATGAGGCAAAGCGAACCATTTCCGGAGGTGGCTGTGTCTTGACTTTGGTGACAATACAGGGAGTGTTTGCAGCTGAAGAAAGCGCGATGTTCACACTGAAGTTTTCAGCTGACATTCGTCATTTTGTTTACATGACTTCAAAGTAGGCGCCTTTCATTGTAAAGACAAATTTCCACTCGCAGCATGTGTTCGTGTAGAACAACTGGGTCCGAAAATCTGGACAAATACGTACATCTCAACACAAGGGAAGAAATGGAGACTTTCGTTGATGAATCTACAGAACTGTACTGCAACACAGTAAGTCATTTTGATAGATTTCTTCTATTTACATACTCGTATGTAAGATGGAATATGCCCACACGTAAGTAATTCTTATAAAAATGCATATTGTGTATGTACTACTTATACTCTTTTCTGAGAGTTATTGCACCTGGTAACAGGATCGATTTGGTGGCAGGTGGGGGGGGCTTTTTAAAAAATTATTTAATTGTGTTTTATGTACTCTGGTTAATGAAAAGATGTTTTGAAAAATGACAGAATGTGCTCAATATGTAAAACTTCATGAACGTAAAAAATTGACGTATATGACCTTCACCAAAACGTCGGGTGTATTATCTTGTTGTGAAGCTTTATTCTGGCAAGACTTGAGTACTCTGAACAGATGACCTGATGCTCGAGCTTAAGTTGTTTTACATGCTTGTTCATCTTATAGAAAAGCAGTCTAGGTTGGCTCATCATTGCTTGTTTAAGTATAAATACTTAATTTAGAGTTTCTGAATTCTACTTTCATTGAATTGGAATATTTAGGTAAAACTTCCATAAAATTAGCGGTGCTCATGGAGCATTTCAAGATGGTAAAGGCCTCAAGCCTTTAAACTTCTTATAAGTGAAACTTAGTCGTCAAAGCTTTAGATCAGTACATATAACAGAGCCGGTAACAACACCCGTTTGACGATATTGCAATGATGATGAAACTAAAAATTACTCATAATTCTTAGGATCTCATTTTTCAGACACTTAATTAGCTCTGTGCTTCAGAGTCAGCGTTATTGGAAGGTGACCAGGTTTTCAGGACTGAATCTCTACGCCTCAAGTCTTGACAAAACGTTAATCTGAACGGGACAGAAAATTTAGCCTAGCTCCAAGCACAGCTGAGAACAGCTTTAAAGAACATATCAGAATAACTTTGCTCAGAACAACAGCAGGGACTTACCGATTTGTGTCCCTCGACACAGATTTCGGAATGCCTGGTCTACGCGTCGGCCGCTGCCGAGTGGCACCAAGCTCAGGCCTCTGGTAAAATTGCTAGTGTACAAAGTTTTCATGGCGGCTTGCGGCAAAGGTATACTCTCTCCAAAGAAAGAGGCGAATATAACGAGCACTTCGTTGAGCTCCATTACGATTGGTCGCGTGGAGCCTTGTCTTGTGAATAACATCGCTTGAATCTAGATGACTATTCCGCGTCATTTCGATTCAGCCGGGAAAAGCATTTCGGCGTATGCCGTTCTGCCAAAATTGGTGCGCAACCAAGTTTGGCGAGGTGAGCTTATAGGTCTGGCAATGTAAAAGCTTTTCGGAGATTCTGTGCTTGTAATGAGCTTTTCTAAATGGCCAGCAGTAGCAGTTAATGGCGGCCTACGCCTCCGCGAATGTCCTGGCTTGTTTTCTGTGTAGGATTCTGGAGGCCATGGATGACTCAAAAAGTCTTGGATGACTCAAAAAGTCTTGGATGACTCAAAAAGTCTTGGATGACTCAAAAAGTCTTGAATGATTCAAAAAGTCTTGAATGATTCAGAAAGTCTTGGATGATTCGGAAAGTCTTAAATGATTCGGAAAATCTTATATGATTCAGAAAGTCTTGGATGATTCAAACCGTCTTGGATGATTCAGAAAGTCTTGGATGATTCGGAAAGTCATAAATGATTCGGAAAATCTTGGATGATTCAGAAAGTCTTGGATGATTCAAACCGTCTTGGATGATTCAGAAAGTCTTGGATGATTCAAAAACTCTTGGATGATTCAGGACGCAATAGACGATTTCGGAGCCCTGCATCGACGATAGGTTTGCCGCTGTAGACGATAGGAAGCCGTAAGAGTTTTGACCCTTCCTGATTGATAGTTATTGAAAAGAAAAAAACCTTAAAAGATTTAAAAAGCTTCAAATGACTCAGTATATCGGTCGTAATTCAGACACATAAAACTGAGCCCAAAAGACTTAATATATCAAAAACCTTTTGGGAGATCAACGAGCCTCTGGAGATCGTCTGGGGCAGAGCTGAGGTGGATGAGGTGGAGGGCTGCTGGTGGAGGGTCTCGGGTGGAGGGGTGGAGG